>JAXIVJ010001201.1:22500-148321 GCA_036785665.1 Chirona hameri
TTAATTCCAGGTATCAAAACCCAAGAACAGAACAAATGAATCATGCCCGCGCGAGAGCAGCGGGTACATGATACAACAACCGAATCGACAACTAAATACCCAGGCAGTATGCCGAAGATCAGAAACGTGGACAGCTACATAATGTGTGAATGTAAGTATATGGTGATAAATAGGTTACGTTAAGTTTGAAGAGCAAAGTAATAATATTTGAGACGAGCGACGAATGAACCAACCGGTTGGCGCGAGAGCAGAGCGAGAGTGGGCAGAATGCCACGCTGCCGAGACTGTAATCGACTATGTTCTAAATATAAATTGAAATTACGAATACAGAAACTGATTATAGGAAAATCAGGTACGATGAGTTACAAGAGAAATATGAAGACGGAAAACAAATTGCAGATGAATCTGGTTAACCAATAACATATTAATAATATGAAAGTATACGAATTATTTAAGTTCTAGAACGTTCCGGCGACAAATATGACGCGGGAATACTATAACTGCTGAGATGGGTAAAACGCTGCAAAATAAAGATAAGCCGAAGCACCACAAGGTGAGGTCAGGTGAGGTCAGGTGAGGTCAGGTGAGGTCAGGTGAGGTCAGGTGAGGTCAGGTGAGGTCAGGTGAGGTCAAGTGATGCCAGACGGGATCAGATGTGGTCAGACGGGGCCAGACGGGGTCAGGTGTGGTCAGACGTGGTCAGACGGGGTCAGAAGGGGGCAGACAGTGTTAGACGGGGTCAGAGAGGGGCAGACAGGGTTAGACAGGGTTAGGCAGGATTAGACAGGGTCAGAAGGAGTCAGACAGGGTTAGACAGGGCCAGACGGGGTCAGGCAGGGTCAGACAGGGTCAGACAGGGTCAGACAGGGTTAGACAGGGTCAGACGGGGTCAGACGGGGTCAGACGGGTCACATGGGATCAGACGGAGTCATACGGGATTAAACAGGGTCAGACTGAGTCAGACGGAGTCAGACGGGGTCAGACGGGGTCAGACGGGGTGAGACAGGGTCAGGGGGTCAGACAGGGTTAGACAGGGTCAGACGGGACACATGGATCGGACGGGGTCATACGGGATTAAACAGGGTCAGACGGGGTCAGACGGGGTCAGACGGGGTCAGACGGAGTCAGACGGAGTCAGACGGAGTCAGACGGGGTCAGACAGGGTCAGACAGGGTCAGACAGGGTCAGACAGGGTTAGACGGGGTGAGACGGGGTGAGACGGGGTCAACAGCACTGCCAGACCCGTGGCAAAGACATTATATTGTAAAGGATTATTATGCCGTATGAACACCGTATAATGCTGAATGTAGGGGCGTATATTAACCCGTGAGTTACTGGGGTATATTCCATTAGGCGACTTACTGGGGGGGGGGGGCTATTTCTCCCCCCCCCCCCCCCTCGGATCTCCGGAACTACTGGACCGATTATACAAATTCAAACGGCATTCGATAGCCCAGGAAAATCTATCGGAGGAAACATAATATTGTTGACCTCGGGGTCACCGATGACGTCACAGATCAGGTCAAGTACAAAATGTTTGACCGTGTCAAAAGGTCTCGATGGGTGGAATTGTCGCGCAAAATTGCGATATTAAACGCATAAGCAGTCGATAAATCGGTATGATTCGTGTGTCTGACACTTCAAAGTAACATTCTAAGCTGTTTATGACCTTGGGTCAGGTCAAGGTTATCCGAGATCACGAGGTCAAACTGCAGATTACGGTCGTTAGGCGTTGTAACACATGTTTATTGGTTTGTGTTTCGTATAGAACACGAAAAATTACCTTAGAACATTGTTTGTTCCATATAAATAGAAGTAAAAAGCAAAAACGGAAATGCATTTTTTATGCATAGTAATGCGGCGAGAGATGGTCGATTCTTGTCATTTAAAGGTCATAAGTCAGTCATTGTTCAAGATATCGACTTCAAATCTGGTACACATATTCACCGAACATGTCTCGATCACATATATTCCGATTTTTGGATAACTCTGATCTTGTTTTGAAAATATTGTACAAATAAAACAAAATGGATTTGGATTTCTAAAAAAAAAAAAAAAACACTCAAAAATCGGAGATAGCAGTGCAATAGCCCAGTCTATTGTCAGTAATTTGATTTAAGACAATTGCATTTATCTCTAATATTGTACCTTTGACAGCGTTTTCCGCAAACCATTATTTTTCAACAAAAACCGATGAAATGACGTCACCCTGACGTCATTCCCGGTTGACCTATACAAACCTCATCTTGTTCCTTTTGCCAACATGTGTAGAATGGATGTGCGAGAAGGTACTGCAAGATTGGTGACGATACTGGTGTTGGTTTAGGAGTTATTGCAAAATAATGGGAGGGGGGCAAAAAATATCCCCGCCCCCAGTAAGTGGCGGGTTAAGACAGCGTGGTCTATCAAGACCGCGGATGCTATCTCCCTGCAGGCAGCGATAACCAAATGCAATAACTTCAACAGAAGATAAGAGAGCGGTGGAATGGAGCGAGGCTTGTTCATTGGCTTACCTCCTGGAGACGACTTCGCAGACGTATCGCACGTTTTCGCAGTCCTCGCCTGAGGCATGCTCCAGTCCCAGCTCCTCCAGCACCATCCGGCAGTTGGTATAGTCTCCCACACTGTCACTGTAACGAGAGACAACAGTGTCACCCGAACTGTCACTGTAACGAGAGACAACAGTTTCACCCGAACTGTCACTGTAACGAGAGACAACAGTGTCACCGGACTGTCACTGTAACGAGAGACAACAGTGTCACCCGAACTGTCACTGTAACGAGAGACAACAGTGTCACCCGAACTGTCACTGTAACGAGAGACAACAGTGTCACCCGAACTGTCACTGTAACGAGAGACAACAGTGTCACCGGACTGTCACTGTAACGAGAGACAACAGTGTCACCCGAACTGTCACTGTAACGAGAGACAACAGTATCATCCGAACTGTCACTGTAACGAGAGACAACAGTGTCACCCGGACTGTCACTGTAACGAGAGACAACAAACAGTTTCTCCCGAACTGTCACTGTAACGAGAGACAACAGTGTCACCCGAACTGTCACTGTAACGAGAGACAACAGTATCACCCGAACTGTCACTATGACGAGAGACAACAGTGGCACCCGGACTGTCACTGTAACGAGAGACAACAGTGGCACCCGAACTGTCACTGTAACGAGAGACAACAGTGTCACCCGAACTGTCACTGTAACGAGAGACAACAAACAGTTTCTCCCGAACTGTCACTGTAACGAGAGACAACAGTGTCACCCGAACTGTCACTGTAACGAGAGACAACAGTGTCACCGGACTGTCACTGTAACGAGAGACAACAGTGTCACCGGACTGTCACTGTAACGAGAGACAACAGTGTCACCGGACTGTCACTGTAACGAGAGACAACAGTGTCACCCGAACTGTCACTGTAACGAGAGACAACAGTGTCACCCGAACTGTCACTGTAACGAGAGACAACAGTGTCACCCGAACTGTCACTGTAACGAGAGACAACAGTGGCACCCGAACTGTCACTGTAACGAGAGACAACAGTGTCACCCGAACTGTCACTGTAACGAGAGACAACAAACAGTTTCTCCCGAACTGTCACTGTAACGAGAGACAACAGTGTCACCCGAACTGTCACTGTAACGAGAGACAACAAACAGTTTCTCCCGAACTGTCACTGTAACGAGAGACAACAGTGTCACCCGAACTGTCACTGTAACGAGAGACAACAGTGTCACCGGACTGTCACTGTAACGAGAGACAACAGTGTCACCGGACTGTCACTGTAACGAGAGACAACAAACAGTATCACCCGAACTGTCACTGTAACGAGAGACAACAGTGTCACCCGAACTGTCACTGTAACGAGAGACAACAGTGTCACCCGAACTGTCACTGTAACGAGAGACAACAGTGTCACCCGAACTGTCACTGTAACGAGAGACAACAGTGTCACCCGAACTGTCACTGTAACGAGAGACAACAGTGTCACCCGAACTGTCACTGTAACGAGAGACAACAAACAGTTTCTCCCGAACTGTCACTGTAACGAGAGACAACAGTGTCACCCGAACTGTCACTATAACGAGAGACAACAAACAGTTTCACCCGAACTGTCACTGTAACGAGAGACAACAGTGTCACCGGACTGTCACTGGAACGAGAGACAACAGTATCATCCGAACTGTCACTGTAACGAGAGACAACGGTGTCACCGGACTGTCACTGTAACGAGAGACAACAAACAGTTTCTCCCGAACTGTCACTGTAACGAGAGACAACAGTGTCACCCGAACTGTCACTGTAACGAGAGACAACAGTGTCACCGGACTGTCACTGTAACGAGAGACAACAGTGTCACCCGAACTGTCACTGTAACGAGAGACAACAAACAGTTTCTCCCGAACTGTCACTGTAACGAGAGACAACAGTGTCACCGGACTGTCACTGTAACGAGAGACAACAGTGTCACCCGAACTGTCACTGTAACGAGAGACAACAAACAGTTTCTCCCGAACTGTCACTGTAACGAGAGACAACAGTGTCACCCGAACTGTCACTGTAACGAGAGACAACAGTGTCACCCGAACTGTCACTGTAACGAGAGACAACAGTGTCACCCGAACTGTCACTGTAACGAGAGACAACAGTGTCACCGGACTGTCACTGTAACGAGAGACAACAGTGTCACCGGACTGTCACTGTAACGAGAGACAACAGTGTCACCGGACTGTCACTGTAACGAGAGACAACAGTGTCACCCGAACTATCACTGTAACGAGAGACAACAGTGTCACCGGACTGTCACTGTAACGAGAGACAACAGTATCACCCGAACTGTCACTGTAACGAGAGACAACAGTGTCACCGGACTGTCACTGTAACGAGAGACAACAGTGGCACCCGAACTGTCACTGTAACGAGAGACAACAGTGTCACCCGAACTGTCACTGTAACGAGAGACAACAAACAGTTTCTCCCGAACTGTCACTGTAACGAGAGACAACGGTGTCACCGGACTGTCACTGTAACGAGAGACAACAGTGTCACCGGACTGTCACTGTAACGAGAGACAACAGTATCACCCGAACTGTCACTGTAACGAGAGACAACAGTGTCACCGGACTGTCACTGTAACGAGAGACAACAGTGTCACCCGAACTGTCAATGTAACAAGAGACAACCAACAGTTTCTCCCGAACTGTCACTGTAACGAGAGACAACAGTGTTACCCGAACTGTCACTGTAACGAGAGACAACAGTGTCACCCGAACTGTCACTGTAACGAGAGACAACAAACAGTTTCTCCCGAACTGTCACTGTAACGAGAGACAACAGTGTCACCCGAACTGTCACTGTAACGAGAGACAACAGTGTCACCGGACTGTCACTGTAACGAGAGACAACAGTGTCACCCGAACTGTCACTGTAACGAGAGACAACAAACAGTTTCTCCCGAACTGTCACTGTAACGAGAGACAACAGTGTCACCGGACTGTCACTGTAACGAGAGACAACAGTGTCACCGGACTGTCACTGGAACGAGAGACAACAGTATCATCCGAACTGTCACTGTAACGAGAGACAACAGTGTCACCCGAACTGTCACTGTAACGAGAGACAACAGTGTCACTGGACTGTCACTGGAACGAGAGACAACAGTGTCACCGGACTGTCACTGTAACGAGAGACAACAGTATCATCCGAACTGTCACTGTAACGAGAGACAACAAACAGTTTCTCCCGAACTGTCACTGTAACGAGAGACAACAGTGTCACCCGAACTGTCACTGTAACGAGAGACAACAGTGTCACCCGAACTGTCACTGTAACGAGAGACAACAGTGGCACCCGAACTGTCACTGTAACGAGAGACAACAGTGTCACCCGAACTGTCACTATAACGAGAGACAACAAACAGTTTCTCCCGAACTGTCACTGTAACGAGAGACAACAGTTTCACCCGAACTGTCACTGTAACGAGAGACAACAGTGTCACCCGAACTGTCACTGTAACGAGAGACAACAGTGTCACCCGAACTGTCACTGTAACGAGAGACAACAAACAGTTTCTCCCGAACTGTCACTGTAACGAGAGACAACAGTATCACCCGAACTGTCACTGTAACGAGAGACAACAAACAGTTTCTCCCGAACTGTCACTGTAACGAGAGACAACAGTGTCACCCGAACTGTCACTGTAACGAGAGACAACAGTGTCACCGGACTGTCACTGTAACGAAAGACAACAAACAGTTTCTCCCGAACTGTCACTGTAACGAGAGACAACAGTATCACCCGAACTGTCACTGTAACGAGAGACAACAGTATCACCCGAACTGTCACTGTAACGAGAGACAACAAACAGTTTCTCCCGAACTGTCACTGTAACGAGAGACAACAGTGTCACCCGAACTGTCACTGTAACGAGAGACAACAGTGTCACCGGACTGTCACTGTAACGAGAGACAACAGTGGCACCCGAACTGTCACTATAACGAGAGACAACAAACAGTTTCTCCCGAACTGTCACTGTAACGAGAGACAACAGTATCACCCGAACTGTCACTGTAACGAGAGACAACAAACAGTTTCTCCCGAACTGTCACTGTAACGAGAGACAACAGTGGCACCGGACTGTCACTGTAACGAGAGACAACAGTGTCACCGGACTGTCACTGTAACGAGAGACAACAGTGTCACCCGAACTGTCACTGTAACGAGAGACAACAGTGTCACCCGAACTGTCACTGGAACGAGAGACAACAGTGTCACCGGACTGTCACTGTAACGAGAGACAACAGTATCATCCGAACTGTCACTGTAACGAGAGACAACAAACAGTTTCTCCCGAACTGTCACTGTAACGAGAGACAACAGTGTCACCCGAACTGTCACTGTAACGAGAGACAACAGTGTCACCCGAACTGTCACTGTAACGAGAGACAACAGTGTCACCGGACTGTCACTGTAACGAGAGACAACAAACAGTTTCTCCCGAACTGTCACTGTAACGAGAGACAACAGTATCACCCGAACTGTCACTGTAACGAGAGACAACACACAGTTTCTCCCGAACTGTCACTGTAACGAGAGACAACAGTGTCACCCGAACTGTCACTGTAACGAGAGACAACAGTGTCACCCGAACTGTCACTGTAACGAGAGACAACAAACAGTTTCACCCGAACTGTCACTGTAACGAGAGACAACAGTGTCACCGGACTGTCACTGTAACGAGAGACAACAGTGTCACCCGAACTGTCACTGTAACGAGAGACAACAGTGTCACCCGAACTGTCACTGTAACGAGAGACAACAGTGGCACTCGGACTGTCACTGGAACGAGAGACAACAGTGTCACCCGAACTGTCACTATGACGAGAGACAACAGTGTCACCCGAACTGTCACTGTAACGCAGACAACAGTGTCACCGGACTGTCACTGTAACGAGAGACAACAGTATCATCCGAACTGTCACTGTAACGAGAGACAACAGTGTCACCCGAACTGTCACTATGACGAGAGACAACAGTTTCTCCCGAACTGTCACTGTAACGAGAGACAACAGTGTCACCCGAACTGTCACTATGACGAGAGACAACAGTGTCACCCGAACTGTCACTGTAACGCAGACAACAGTGTCACCGGACTGTCACTGTAACGAGAGACAACAGTGTCACCCGAACTGTCACTGGAACGAGAGACAACAGTATCATCCGAACTGTCACTGTAACGAGAGACAACAGTGTCACCGGACTGTCACTGTAACGAGAGACAACGGTGTCACCGGACTGTCACTGGAACGAGAGACAACAGTATCATCCAAACTGTCACTGTAACGAGAGACAACAGTGTCACCCGAACTGTCACTGTAACGAGAGACAACAGTGTCACCCGAACTGTCACTGTAACGAGAGACAACAGTGTCACCCGAACTGTCACTGTAACGAGAGACAACAGTGTCACCCGAACTGTCACTATAACGAGAGACAACAGTGTCACCCGAACTGTCACTTTAACGAGAGACAACAGTTTCACCCGAACTGTCACTGTAACGAGAGACAACAGTTTCACCCGAACTGTCACTGTAACGAGAGACAACAGTGTCACCCGAACTGTCACTGTAACGAGAGACAACAGTGTCACCCGAACTGTCACTGTAACGAGAGACAACAGTGTCACCCGAACTGTCACTGTAACGAGAGACAACAGTGTCACCGGACTGTCACTGTAACGAGAGACAACAGTGTCACCCGAACTGTCACTGTAACGAGAGACAACAAACAGTTTCTCCCGAACTGTCACTGTAACGAGAGACAACAGTGTCACCCGAACTGTCACTGTAACGAGAGACAACAGTGTCACCCGAACTGTCACTGTAACGAGAGACAACAGTTTCTCCCGAACTGTCACTGTAACGAGAGACAACAGTGTCACCCGAACTGTCACTGTAACGAGAGACAACAGTGTCACCCGAACTGTCACTGTAACGAGAGACAACAAACAGTTTCTCCCGAACTGTCACTGTAACGAGAGACAACAGTGTCACCCGAACTGTCACTGTAACGAGAGACAACAGTGGCACCGGACTGTCACTGTAACAAGAGACAACAAACAGTTTCTCCCGAACTGTCACTGTAACGAGAGACAACAGTGGCACCGGACTGTCACTGTAACAAGAGACAACAAACAGTTTCTCCCGAACTGTCACTGTAACGAGAGACAACAGTGTCACCCGAACTGTCACTGTAACGAGAGACAACAGTGGCACCGGACTGTCACTGTAACGAGAGACAACAGTGTCACCCGAACTGTCACTGTAACGAGAGACAACAAACAGTTTCTCCCGAACTGTCACTGTAACGAGAGACAACAGTGGCACCGGACTGTCACTGTAACGAGAGACAACAGTGTCACCCGAACTGTCACTGTAACGAGAGACAACAAACAGTTTCTCCCGAACTGTCACTGTAACGAGAGACAACAGTGTCACCCGAACTGTGACTGTAACGAGAGACAACAAACAGTTTCTCCCGAACTGTCACTGTAACGAGAGACAACAGTGTCACCGGACTGTCACTGTAACGAGAGACAACAGTGGCACCCGAACTGTCACTGTAACGAGAGACAACAGTGTCACCCGAACTGTCACTGTAACGAGAGACAACAAACAGTTTCTCCCGAACTGTCACTGTAACGAGAGACAACAGTGTCACCCGAACTGTCACTGTAACGAGAGACAACAGTGTCACCCGAACTGTCACTGTAACGAGAGACAACAAACAGTTTCTCCCGAACTGTCACTGTAACGAGAGACAACAAACAGTTTCTCCCGAACTGTCACTATAACGAGAGACAACAGTGTCACCCGAACTGTCACTGTAACGAGAGACAACAGTGTCACCCGAACTGTCACTGTAACGAGAGACAACAGTGTCACCCGAACTGTCACTGTAACGAGAGACAACAGTGTCACCCGAACTGTCACTGTAACGAGAGACAACAGTGTCACCCGAACTGTCACTGGAACGAGAGACAACAGTGTCACCCGAACTGTCACTGTAACGAGAGACAACAGTGTCACCCGAACTGTCACTGTAACGAGAGACAACAGTGTCACCCGAACTGTCACTGTAACGAGAGACAACAGTGTCACCCGAACTGTCACTGTAACGAGAGACAACAGTGTCACCCGAACTGTCACTATGACGAGACACAACAGTGGCACCCGAACTGTCACTATGACGAGAGACAACAGTGGCACCCGGACTGTCACTGTAACGAGAGACAACAGTGGCACCCGGACTGTCACTGGAACGAGAGACAACAGTGGCACCCGGACTGTCACTGGAACGAGAGACAACAGTGTCACCGGACTGTCACTGTAACGAGAGACAACGGTGTCACCGGACTGTCACTGTAACGAGAGACAACAGTGTCACCCGAACTGTCACTGTAACGAGAGACAACAGTGTCACCCGAACTGTCACTGTAACGAGAGACAACGGTGTCACCCGGACTGTCACTGTAACGAGATACAACAGTGGCACCCGAACTGTCACTATGACGAGAGACAACAGTTTCTCCCGAACTGTCACTGTAACGAGAGACAACGGTGTCACCCGGACTGTCACTGTAACGAGATACAACAGTGTCACCCGAACTGTCACTATGACGAGAGACAACAGTGGCACCCGAACTGTCACTGTAACGAGAGACAACAGTGTCACCCGAACTGTCACTGTAACGAGAGACAACAGTGTCACCCGAACTGTCACTGTAACGAGAGACAACAGTGTCACCCGAACTGTCACTGTAACGAGAGACAACGGTGTCACCCGAACTGTCACTGTAACGAGAGACAACAAACAGTTTCTCCCGAACTGTCACTGTAACGAGAGACAACAGTGTCACCCGAACTGTCACTGTAACGAGAGACAACAAACAGTTTCTCCCGAACTGTCACTGTAACGAGAGACAACAGTGTCACCCGAACTGTCACTGTAACAAGAGACAACAGTGTCACCGGACTGTCACTGTAACGAGAGACAACAGTGTCACCCGAACTGTCACTATGACGAGAGACAACAGTTTCTCCCGAACTGTCACTATGACGAGAGACAACAGTGGCACCCGAACTGTCACTATGACGAGAGACAACAGTTTCTCCCGAACTGTCACTGTAACGAGAGACAACAGTGTCACCGGACTGTCACTGGAACGAGAGACAACAAACAGTTTCTCCCGAACTGTCACTGTAACGAGAGACAACAGTGTCACCCGAACTGTCACTAACGAGAGACAACAGTGTCACCGGACTGCCACTGTAACGAGAGACAACAGTGTCACCGGACTGTCACTGTAACGAGAGACAACAGTGTCACCGGACTGTCACTGTAACGAGAGACAACAGTGTCACCGGACTGTCACTGTAACGAGAGACAACAGTGTCACCGGACTGTCACTGGAACGAGAGACAACAAACAGTTTCTCCCGAACTGTCACTGTAACGAGAGACAACAGTGTCACCCGAACTGTCACTGTAACGAGAGACAACAGTGTCACCGGACTGTCACTGGAACGAGAGACAACAAACAGTTTCTCCCGAACTGTCACTGTAACGAGAGACAACAGTGTCACCGGACTGTCACTGTAACGAGAGACAACAGTGTCACCGGACTGTCACTGTAACGAGAGACAACAGTGTCACCGGACTGTCACTGGAACGAGAGACAACAAACAGTTTCACCCGAACTGTCACTGTAACGAGAGACAACAGTGTCACCCGAACTGTCACTGTAACGAGAGACAACAGTTTCACCCGAACTGTCACTGTAACGAGAGACAACAGTGTCACCCGAACTGTCACTGTAACGAGAGACAACAGTGTCACCCGAACTGTCACTGTAACGAGAGACAACAGTGTCACCGAACTGTCACTGTAACGAGAGACAACAAACAGTTTCACCCGAACTGTCACTGTAACGAGAGACAACAGTGTCACCCGAACTGTCACTGTAACGAGAGACAACAGTTTCACCCGAACTGTCACTGTAACGAGAGACAACAGTGTCACCCGAACTGTCACTGTAACGAGAGACAACAGTGTCACCCGAACTGTCACTGTAACGAGAGACAACAGTGTCACCGAACTGTCACTGTAACGAGAGACAACAGTGTCACCCGAACTGTCACTGTAACGAGAGACAACAGTGTCACCCGAACTGTCACTGTAACGAGAGACAACAAACAGTTTCACCCGAACTGTCACTGTAACGAGAGACAACAGTGTCACCCGAACTGTCACTGTAACGAGAGACAACAGTATCACCCGAACTGTCACTATAACGAGAGACAACAAACAGTTTCTCCCGAACTGTCACTGTAACGAGAGACAACAGTGTCACCCGAACTGTCACTGTAACGAGAGACAACAGTGTCACCGGACTGTCACTGTAACGAGAGACAACAGTGTCACCCGAACTGTCACTGTAACGAGAGACAACAAACAGTTTCTCCCGAACTGTCACTGTAACGAGAGACAACAGTGTCACCCGAACTGTCACTGTAACGAGAGACAACAGTGTCACCGGACTGTCACTGTAACGAGAGACAACAGTGTCACCCGAACTGTCACTGTAACGAGAGACAACAGTGTCACCCGAACTGTCACTGGAACGAGAGACAACAAACAGTTTCTCCCGAACTGTCACTGTAACGAGAGACAACAGTGTCACCCGAACTGTCACTGTAACGAGAGACAACAGTGTCACCCGAACTGTCACTGTAACGAGAGACAACAGTGTCACCCGAACTGTCACTGTAACGAGAGACAACAAACAGTTTCACCCGAACTGTCACTGTAACGAGAGACAACAGTGTCACCCGAACTGTCACTGTAACGAGAGACAACAGTTTCTCCCGAACTGTCACTGTAACGAGAGACAACAGTGTCACCCGAACTGTCACTGTAACGAGAGACAACAGTGTCACCCGAACTGTCACTGTAACGAGAGACAACAGTGTCACCCGAACTGTCACTGTAACGAGAGACAACAGTGTCACCCGAACTGTCACTGTAACGAGAGACAACAAACAGTTTCACCCGAACTGTCACTGTAACGAGAGACAACAGTGTCACCCGAACTGTCACTGGAACGAGAGACAACAGTGGCACCCGGACTGTCACTGTAACGAGAGACAACAAACAGTTTCACCCGAACTGTCACTGTAACGAGAGACAACAGTGTCACCCGAACTGTCACTATGACGAGACACAACAGTGGCACCCGAACTGTCACTGTAACGAGAGACAACAGTTTCACCCGAACTGTCACTGTAACGAGAGACAACAGTTTCACCCGGACTGTCACTGTAACAAGAGACAACAAACAGTGTCACCCGAACTGTCACTGTAACGAGAGACAACAGTGTCACCCGAACTGTCACTGTAACGAGAGACAACAAACAGTTTCACCCGAACTGTCACTGTAACGAGAGACAACAGTGTCACCCGAACTGTCACTGTAACGAGAGACAACAGTGTCACCCGAACTGTCACTGTAACGAGAGACAACAGTGTCACCCGAACTGTCACTGTAACGAGAGACAACAGTGTCACCGGACTGTCACTGTAACGAGAGACAACAGTAGCATCCGAACTGTCACTGTAACGCAGACAACAAACAGTTTCTCCCGAACTGTCACTGTAACGAGAGACAACAGCGCCATCCGAACTGTCACTGTAACGAGTGTTCAGGTGTCACCTGAACTGTCACTGTAACGAGAGACAACAGTGTCACCCGAACTGTCACTGTAACGAGAGACAACAAACAGTTTCTCCCGAACTGTCACTGTAACGAGAGACAACAGTATCACCCGAACTGTCACTGTAACGAGAGACAACAGTCTCACCCAAACTGTCACTAAGTAGAAGCCCGAGCACGTATGTCTGTCTTTGTGTTGTGCATCGGAAGCTCGGGTACAGCGCGTATACGAGTAACAGCCTCGGGCAACTTTGCAATGTCATGCAAAACTCTCATTTTCAGCGGGCAATATCTCCCATCTCAATCATGCGAGTTATACAAACATATATATCATCAGAATTATCATGAACTATATATGAATATTATACAAATACTTTCGGAAAATTTAAAAATCTTGGAATTTCAACACGTGATATTAGGTACAATCACGTGATTTTATAATGTGGCCATTTAAAATTCGGATTTTTTTCCATGCCAGGATCGACTTCGATATATCAGTCGTCGATGGTAAAAAAAAATTGGCGAAATGTTTTTTTTTTAGTTTTGTATTTTAAAAAAAATAATGGCACGTCTTTGGTAATAACTTTGCACTTAATTGTGCTAGAGAGCTCAATTCAACGGCACTATGCTTATCTCATCGACCTGATTTCAATTATATATAGCATGAGCCTTGCAATCGCTCTGTGACCACAAGGTCACGTGACCTGATGTCACCCGGTGCAGCCCACGTCAGATCTACAAAGACATAACACCCCACTTCTCATATTTCGATAAAAATACGTGTCGGAGGTTATCTGAGTCGTACATTCACGCTGCGAAATTGCTAGCTTCCGTCTAATGGTTTTCGAGTTATAGCCTCAGGCATCTTTTCGATGTCGCGCAAAGTCAAGTCAATTTTTTTTTTGTGCAGCGGGTAATATCTCCCATATAAAAAATCGAATTATAGAAACCTATACAGTGGCGTACCCAGGATTCACTCCAGGAGGGGGTATTTTTATCAGGAGGCATAAGGTACCCCTACCAAAAAAAAACTCACCGGATTTGGCCCACTAGATTTTTAGAGGCATATTTTCAGCATTGTTTTTTTCAAAAAATCCAAAAATTATTCTCTTTTTTTACCAAAGGGGACACGTACCCCCTTCAGGGAGGGATAAATTTCCCCGTTTGCCCCCCCCCCCTTGGATACGCCTATGAACCTATATATCGTTATAATCGCCATTGACCACAAATTAATGTAATGTAATTGTTTTTTTGTTTTTTTGAATATAATTTGTTGGTAAATTTTGACGTATGTCCTAAAGTCAGGTCACATGATTTCGTAATGTTCTCAGTTAAAATTCGTATTTTGTTTAGGTGGAATAGAAGGGTGCAAAATCCTTCGAATCACGTGACACCTATTACACTCAATGATCAAGATCACGTGATGACATAATTCAATATTTCGCCGATAGAGACGTCAGTGGATCCTCAAGAAATTACATTTTCTCATCCTTATTTGCAGACAGAGAATCCTGTACAAGTAGCTAAAAGTGTCTTCTAAAGACAAAATGTTCAACTTTGTCAAATAAAATAAAAATTCCAACAAATTCTCTATTGTATAATCAAGCCAGGTGATCCCAGAAATCAACCTCAGGTCACGTAACCGCTATGTATCATTGAATGCAGCTCGACGAGGCAAATATAATGCAGTTGAGTTAAGCTCTCTAGCACAATTGCATGCAAAGTTATTACCAAAGAGTACGTTCTGGTGACCACGATTTTTCCAAATACAAAAATGTAAATAAAATATTTTGAGAAAAATCCCATCTCCAATTTTTTTCCCATCGAAGACTTATGAATCAAAGTCGATTCTGGTATGGAAAAAAAATCCGAATTTTACATGGCCGCATTGAAATCACTTGATCTGACCTGAGATGACATGTTAAAATTCGGAAACTTTTCGAGGGAAAACAAAATATTATATCATATTCATATATGGTTTCTGACAATTCTGATGATATATAGGTTTATATGAATCCCATTATTTAGCTGGGAGATATCGCCTGCTGAAAATTAGAGCTTTGCGCGACATCAAAAAGTTGCCTGAGGCTCGAAACCCATTTGACGGACGGGGCTGAAAATTTCACAACGTAAATCTACGTCCCAGATAACCCCAGACACATAGTTGTATCGAAATCTGAGATGTATGGCGTTATAACTTGGTCGATCTGACCCACCTGTACCGGGTGACCTCAGGTCACGTGACCCCGAGGTCACAGAGCGATTAAAAGGTTCATGTTATATATCATTGAAATCAGGTCGACGAGAAAAGCATAGTGCCGTTCAATTGGGCTCTCTATCACAATTACGTGCAAAGTTATTAACAAAGACCATTTTAGGTGAGGTGACCATTTTAAGGTGACCATTTTATTTTCAAATACAAAACTATAAATACAATATTTGAAAGACAAAAAACATTACTCCAATGTTTTACCATCGAAGACTTATGTATCGAAATCGATTCTGCATGGAAACAATTCCGAATTTAAAATGACCACATATACAATCACGTGATTTTACCTAATATCACGTGTTGAAATTCCTTTTTTCCAAAAGTATTTATATCATCCTCCCTTAATATCCATTTGAGTAGTGTCCGTTCTGCACTCGAAACAGCAAGGTTTTTGTGTCTGACCGCGGTTGAATTCACGTGCCTTTGTGAGCATGGAACCTCCGTCCAGGAGAATCCCCGAGAAATATTAATATTTGAGCGGCGTCTGTAGTTCCGAGCTGGGAAAAGACAGCCAACAATATGTGTGTAATTATCGTGCCTTTATGCATAGAGAACCTCCATTCCGAAGAAATTCGTTAAATTACAAGTTCGTTAAATATCTATGCTGTGTCGGAGATAGGCTGGTTGGAGTTGGAGATGCAAGAACATCAAGCCCTACAAGTCCAACAAGCCCGAAAAGTCCAACAAGTCCAACAAGTCCAAGCCCGACAAGACCAACAAGTCCAATAAGTCCAACAAGTCCGACAAGTCCAGTCCACAAGTCCGACAAGTCCACAAGTCCGACAAGTCCAGTCCACAAGTCCGACAAGTTCAGTCCACAAGTCCGACAAGTCCGACAAGTCTGACAAGTCTGACAAGTCTGACAAGTCTGACAAGTCTAACAAGTCCCACAAGTCCAACCAACAAGTCAAAAAGGTATAAAAAGTTATCCATCTATCAATCAAATATTCATCGATATATCGGGATGCAATCTATCGGGATTGCGAATCTATGGGATTGCGACGCGGAGCGAGCACATGGCGCTAGTCTCCTATATATCTATTTGAGTAGTGTCCATTTTGCACTCGAAACACAGCAAGGTTAGTGTCTGTCCGCGGTTGAATTCACGTGCCTTTGTGAGCATGGAACCTCCGTCCCGGAGATCCCGGAAAAATGTAATATTTCAGCGGCGTCAAATCCGAGCCGAGGTCCCAGCCGGCCGTGTGGTACATGGGCAGGGAGGGGCGCTGGTGAAAGGGGTCATGCCGGGGGGATGGGAGAGGAGGAGGAGGGAGAGGGGACGAACCAACAATAAATCATTAACGGCCTCGAAACCCGCTCAAAAAGGCACGGAACTCCGTCCAGGGCCGCTGCAACTAGGCACGTATCAGTAGCTGCACATACCGCACAGGCGTCATGACGTCACTGAATTCACGTGCCTTTGTGAGCATGGAGCCTCCGTCCAGGAAAATCCCCGAGAAATATTAATATTTGAGCGGCGTCTGTAGTTCTGAGCTGGGAAAACAGCCAACAATCTGTGTGTAATTCACGTGCCTTTATGCATAGGGAACCTCCATTCCGGAGAAATTCGTTACATTAGAAGTGCGTTAAATAGCTATAGCTGTGTCGGAGATTGGAGTTGGGGAGGTTGGAGTTGGAGATGCAAGTCGAACAATTGTGTCCGACAAGTCCGAGAAGTCCGACAAGTCCGACAAGTCCGACAAGTCCGACAAGTCCGACAAGTCCGACAAGTCCGACAAGTCCGACAAGTCCGACAAGTCCAAATCGATTTGCAAGTCCAACAAGTCCCAACAAGTCCAAGTCCATAAATCTCCATCTATCAATCAAATCTCCATACATCTATGGGATTGCGACGCGGAGCGAGCACAAGGCGCTAGTCTATATTACTATTTGGTAGGCGTCTGTCTGTCTATCTATCTGTCTGTCTATCCGGCACCGCTCAGTTTATTCAGTTTAAAATTCCCAGTTAATTCACGTGCTGAATTGGTGCGGATACCTCGATCCCGGAGATGCTATCTAATTGTCCAGCGGAGCGGACGGGTTAGCACTAGGATTAATATATGTGGTTCATGATGATTCTGATGGTATATATGTTTGTATGACTCCCATGATTGAGATGGGAGATATCGCCTGCTGAAAATTAGAGCCTTGCGCAATATCAAAAAGGTGCTTGAGGCTATAACTCGAAACCCATTCGACGGACGGGGCTGACAATTTCACAGCGTGGATCTACGGCCCAGATAACCGCCGACACACGTAGTTTTATAGAAATCTGAGATGTAGGGTGTTATGGCTTGGCCGATCTGTCATGGAATGCCCCAGGGCGTCAGCCCTCGGGCGTCTGCTGGCAAACATCATTACAGGGTAAAATTACAGGGTAATGTGTTGGCCATATGGTAGGTATACCGAGTATATCCCCGCACTGATGCCGGGCTGGCTCGGGAGCAGGTCGCCGCCGCGGCCACCGGATGGCATGGCAGCGGCATCAACTGCTGGCTTTCATATTGCATACGGTTGCTACAATCTTAATATATCGTGCTGATATCACCTAGATTGCACGTGTCAAAGGACTGCACCCCACTGACCCAATATCGCAAGCCTATAATAACCACTAAAGCCGCCACCAACGTACGCATCCACCTCCAACATGTTTGCATATAGCCAGAGCCACAGCAGCTACACCTGACGTACCTCTCCACCTCTGTGACGTATTCGTCTATAGCCAGAGCCACAGCAGTTACACCTGACGTACCTCTGTGACGTATTCGTCTATAGCCAGAGCCACAGCAGCTACACCTGACGTACCTCTGTGACGTATTCATCTATAGCCAGAGCCACAACAGCTACACCTGACGTACCTCTCCACCTCTGTGACGTATTCGTCTATAGCCAGAGCCACAGCAGCTACACCTGACGTACCTCTCCACCTCTGTGACGTATTCGTCTATATCCAGAGCCACACTATAGCCTACACCTGACGTGCCTCTCCACCTCTGTGACGTATTCGTCTATAGCCAGAGCCACAGCAGCTACACCTGACGTACCTCTCCACCTCTGTGATGTATTCGTCTATAGCCAGAGCCACACTATAGCCTTCACCTGACGTACCTCTCCACCTCTGTGACGTATTTGGTGTAAAAGCTGCCCTTCTCGGCGAGCTCTTCGGAGCCGCGGCCGCCGAACAGCAGGCCCTTCTTGGTGAGCCGCTGAAGCACCAGACGCACCAGCTCTCCCATGTACATGCCGCTGATCATCTTCTCGAACACCTGCCGACCCGGGTTGATAGAGTGCTGGTCGATCTCGCGGTCATACCCTGCGAACAGGCGCGGTGGTGGCGGCGGGGTTAGCTAGCCGTGCGCGGGTGTCAACAACTGCTGAGCAACATACTTGTGCACTTGTGCAGAGGCTCGCTGAAGGGAAAAACCGGTAATGCTGGGAGAGATACGGCACATTTATCGATGTCCTCGGAACGTTGACAACCTGAACCATCCGCGATCGACCATCCGGTGAGTTAAACAAGAACGGTATATATAATTTACCTAGACTCCAAACAATGTTACTGAATAATTATATTATAGTGTTAGAGCCCGTTTTCTAATCGGCTTAAACGGTCTTAAGTCATTGCAGTCGCCACCTGATGTCACGGTTTAAATATTTCAACAAAATAATATAAACGGGGACACTGACATGTTTGTGAAGTCAAACCTGCTAGATATCTCTCTTGGTCTAACGAACCTTTCAAATAACAACAATCGAACGAACGCGGATTAGTGGAGCGATGATCAAACTAATGTCATCAAACATATTTCCAGCTGACTGCTGCCCGAAGCCAGGCATGTTACCAGAGCTGCGGCTGTGCGGACTGACCTGTGAGCACGTGGTCGAGCTCGCCCTTGCTGCCGAACGCGCCCCACTCTGTGTTGATGATGACCTGCTGCGGGGACTCCCAGCTGCCGTCCCATAGCTCCACGTTCTCCAAACGCTCCACGTAGCACGCGTTCGTGCCCGTGCCTGCCGCACAGAGAGGTGTGACGTCACACACATACCACAGTAGGTGTTGGTGCCCGTGCCTGCCGGGTGGAGGTGTGAGTGTGACGTCACACACAGCAGTCAGCACGTGTTGGTGCCCGTGCCTGCCGCACAGAGAGGTGTGACGTCACACACATACCACAGTAGGTGTTGGTGCCCGTGCCTGCCGGGTGGAGGTGTGAGTGTGACGTCATACACAGCAGTCAGCACGTGTTGGTGCCCGTGCCTGCCGGGTGGAGGTGTGAGTGTGACGTCACACACAGCAGTCAGCACGTGTTGGTGTCCGTGCCTGCCGCATAGGTGTGTGACATTGTGACGTTTCTGGAAAACGGCACAGGGGTTCCTTTGGATAAAAGAGACACTAGAAACCCTAACCACGCATGCAGTAGATGCTGAAGCATAACAGGCGAGTAAAGGAGTGAGGTGTCAGAGTTTACATCAATAACCTTATTCTGAAACATCCTGCAGTGGCTGCAGAGGCCGATACGATGCATTGTAACGCGATGAGATTGTGCAATAAATAATCTAAAACTCGCCTGATAAGACCGGCACACTCATTGTTGTCAGAAAGCAGCGTTTACGTAATTGCGTTAACAAATTAACGACTATCCACTAAGCGATATGGGGGAGGCCAGGAGATGATGTTTGCTATTGCCTTGTGGGAAACCTGGTAGCATGGCTGCATGGATAATTACAAAACCACGGCAAGGGCCTGATACGCATTCGACACAGCGGCAAAAAAGCGTCCACTCAGACAAGCGGTACTTTCTGCTCAAACCTTCAGACTTAGTCCGTGGGAGAATATGACAAATGTAATACTCAGTCTCACAAAAGATATACGTATGTATAGCCAGATCGGATCGATGAATAGCACGAAATATCGAGAGACAATCCCATCACAGCGCCATAACTATTCCACTACGTGAACATATTACCCTGGTCCCTGACCTATAGAAGTCAATGTTATGTCAATGGGTCACCGCTATCAATGGGTAAGTATTTTGTCATATTATGTCATATATCAATGGGCAATCACCGCTATGTCAATGGGTAAGTATTTTGGTCCCGCCCGTGATATTCAATATCTGACCATTTATTTCGCTTGATAAATTGTCGGTGAGTTCATTCACCCAAGCACGTGGACGTCAGATTCAAATAAGTCGCTTCGGCGCTCGATATTTACTGCTGATTGACATTCTCTGCGATTGGTAACAATGGCTGTAACCAGATTAGGTGACTTGATGCATTGGGTGATAAACAGGCTGCCGATAAGCTGGATCTAGAAGCACGGTTGTTGTTATTGGGGGTCTTATGACCAGATTAGGTGACTTGATGCATTGGGTGATAAACAGGCTGCCGATAAGCTGGATCTAGAAGCACGGTTGTTGTTATTGGGGGTCTTATGACCAGATTAGGTGACTTGATGCATTGGGTGATAAACAGGCTGCCGATAAGCTGGATCTAGAAGCACGGTTGTTGTTATTGGGGGTCTTATGACCAGATTAGGTGACTTGATGCATTGGGTGATAAACAGGCTGCCGATAAGCTGGATCTAGAAGCACGGTTGTTGTTATTGGGGGTCTTATGACCAGATTAGGTGACTTGATGCATTGGGTGATAAACAGGCTGCCGATAAGCTGGATCTAGAAGCACGGTTGTTGTTATTGGGGGTCTTATGACCAGATTAGGTGACTTGATGCATTGGGTGATAAACAGGCTGCCGATAAGCTGGATCTAGAAGCACGGTTGTTGTTATTGGGGGTCTTATGACCAGATTAGGTGACTTGATGCATTGGGTGATAAACAGGCTGCCGATAAGCTGGATCTAGAAGCACGGTTGTTGTTATTGGGGGTCTTATGACCAGATTAGGTGACTTGATGCATTGGGTGATAAACAGGCTGCCGATAAGCTGGATCTAGAAGCACGGTTGTTGTTATTGGGGGTCTTATGACCAGATTAGGTGACTTGATGCATTGGGTGATAAACAGGCTGCCGATAAGCTGGAGATCTAGGAGCACGGTTGTTGTTATTGGGGGTCTTATGACCAGATTAGGTGACTTGATGCATTGGGTGATAAACAGGCTGCCGATAAGCTGGATCTAGAAGCACGGTTGTTGTTATTGGGGGTCTTATGACCAGATTAGGTGACTTGATGCATTGGGTGATAAACAGGCTGCCGATAAGCCGGATCTAGAAGCACGGTTGTTGTTATTGGGGGTCTTATGACAGCACAACCGATACGGCCATGTGCGGTCGGGAAATCTCACCCTGTTCCAGGTAAAGTAGCGGTCAGACCCCGCCTTTTACAGGGGACCCGACGGTGAAGCAAACCCGATCAATGGCACATGAGGCGGTGATCTCACTTTTGCGTCAGTTTGTCGCAGCCGAGGTGCACAAGAAAACTATGTTTATCAAACAAAATCCCATAGATTCATTTACTAAAATTGCCATTGGCGCCATACGACTATCACTGTTAGAGCGCCAGCAAAAAAAAAACACTTATCATCCCCAAAACGTCTACCCAAACTATGATGCTATACCTACCGATAATCAGTCCAACATATGTGTGGTGTTTCTTCCACGCGCAGGACATGAGGGTGCCCGTGGTATCATTCAGCACTGCGCACACCTTGATCGTGACATCCTGTGAGCACGAGGGTTAACACTCTCTCAGATACAGGCAGCTTCAGATGTGAGAGCGGGGGGGGGGGGCACGTGATCAGATCATACACTGGCATGAGGGTACACTGCAGATCACAGAGCTAGGTCATGGTACTCGTCGTAGCAGATAAGGAGATGACACGCGCACCGTCATTATATAATGCATCAATGATACAGGGAATGCGAAGCTATGTTGAAGTGAAACTTGGCGGCAGCTAGCAAGCAAGCAATGCAGACGACCGGACGCCGACATCAGCCGGCGTCCGCTCCACCCTCCCCATACCCCCCCCCCCCCCCCCCACACACACACACCCCATTCCCCTCGCCAGCACTCACGTTACGCCTCTCAATGGCCTGCTCAAGCAGCTTGACCACGTCCTCGCCTTCCACGCCGCTGCAACTGAAGCCCTTGGTCCACTGGGCGAGCCGTGCCGCCGTCAGGCCGTACTGGCTGCAGGGGAAACTGAACGTGAAGCCCAGCGGCAGGATCTCATGCTCAATGTGCTGGGCGTGGGCGAAAGTCGATAGACACTCGGCGATGTGGTCAAATAACTGTGGAAAGAGAACAGAGGTACACATACTTGGTTAGGCATCCAGTGTTGTTGCCGTGCCGATTAATTATTAAACACATTCATAAGCTGAAATATCTCCATGATTTGTTAATATTTTGTTTCCTCCTGCACACCCTCGCCTGCCGTCGCCATGCTATGCGGATCGACAAACATGGGAATCGATCGCAGATTCCAAGCAAATGCCTGCTATCTTAATTAAACTTGCTCAAGTCCCTTGAGTGACAACCGACACTAGCGCAGACACTCCCCAAAGCCAGTGGAGAAAATTGCATTTGGCTTCGATTAAGGAGAATTGCCACCCGCGGCTGGGGATCCACCAATGACGTAATGTGCCTGGCTGATAACGCTCGTAATAGCCTGCCATCGACGCAGGGCGGGCTATCTGCGACGCAGTCTCGACGCAGGGCGGGCTATCTGCGACGCAGTATCAAAGTATCAACACTCAAGCGTCCGCTTTGGGGCGGATCGGTCTCCAAACAAAACGGCATCAATGTCGTCATATTTGATAGCTCAGGGGCGGATCCAGGGGGGTTAGGCAGCAATTAGCGGATGTCAACAAGGGCCATGCAAGGGGCCATGCCTCCCCCAAAGGTCCTGGAACTATTATCCCCCCCCCCCGCCAACGGTCGGAGGTACAGTTGTAAAAATTGCCTTTGCAGCAGTCAAAATCCAGCTATCCAGTGAAAAACTTGCAAATTTCGACCCGCTTCGCAGCATGACACAAAATTCGTAATTGCCTATACAAATTTGGAAAATGGGAAAATGAATTCATTAGGTGTCTGGCAGAGGCTCCCCTTGGCGGTACCTAATTGCTAGCCCCGGGGCCCACTCCTTTCATAAAATATTAACTTTCAAGCGGCTATATGCTAAACTAGTCTGCCGAGTTCCGAAAAAAGGCGACGCGAACGCAAAGACACGGACATCGGCACCCGGAAGCTGCTCCAGTGGTGCCCAACTTGCTGGACCGAAGAGCTAATAGTGTGACCAGGCCAGGACCATCTCCCCAAGCCATTTCCCCCAGGCTTCTCCAGATCCACAGGGACCATTTATGCGCGGTCGTAAGTCGTTCTGCCTCTTGCTGCTTTCAAACCATTTGCACTGTTACCTGTCGTTTGTTACATTTCGGTACATAGCGAACAAATTTATTTCCCTTTAACAATCAACAAACATTGAATAAAACATGCATTAAATACGATCTCTTGTTTGACATCAGCTGAACACTCCACAACAAGCGTGGCTATTACGTGTCATTGTCATGAAGTTAGAACAGATGGATTAAGTCAAGGTACTTACATACAAGCACACGCACACCGCACACATACTGATATTTACAAGTGTCACATATTCCGCGTACTGACTCGCTGGTCACGCATTACGTACATGCGTCTTTGCGGCTCGTTTAAATGCTGCTGGCGTCAATCGCATCGCGTCGCCGGGCATAGCATTGAGCACAGATGTTGCCTGACATAAAAACGATCGCTTGCCTGCCGCCGTTCTCATCGGGGGCGGCCGCAGCAGCCGGTCCTGCCGGGTGGTACGATCACCCGCTCGTGAGTCAGCGTACGTCACAAACTGAGTAGCGAGTTCCGTGGGCTCGCCAAGTACACACATCTTGTGGGCAAGAATGGCCACCTGAAGATGGTACATCTCATGAGCTGTGAGCAGGCCCAGGTCACCCCGCGCGCGAGACACGTGGTCAAACTTACGGAGCCCTGTCACGACTCGGGTGGCAAAATTCACGACTTTCATAAGTCTGTCGTCGTTTGAGACCGAGCCGTTTCCGCACACCGGAAGACAGTATCTCACGCGCGAGATGACCAAGGCCTGCACCACTGACAGCATGGCGCGCCGCGGGAGGAAGGCCCTCAGGTGGCGGAGACCGATCAGGAGGCCGATGCATTTGTGCACCACGTCACTAACGTGCGCGTCCCAGCTGAGGTGACGGTCGAACGTGACGCCTAGGTTCTTAACGCACCGGCTCTCCTTCACGGTCTCACCACCGACCCGCACGCTGACAGGGGAGAGGTCGCGGGTGTTCTGACGGGTGCCAAGGAGAAGGATTTCCGTTTTGGATGTGTTGAGTTTAAGTCCGTGGGCATGGAACCACGATGCTAGGGAAGATAAGGTAGACTCCATGCGTAGGATAAGCGCAGGAAGGTTGTGCTTGGTGTCGGACATAAGGATTTGGGTATCGTCAGCGTACTGGGTCACATGAGCGTCCGGCGCGTGCAGGCTGAGGTCGTTGGCGAAGATAGTGAATAACAGGGGACCTAGGACTGACCCTTGGAAGACTCCCATGGTGTTGGGAAGAGGTTTTGAAACGACTCTGTCACCGGAAGGAGAAGTGAGACAGATGGACTGAGTATGACCGGAAAGATAGCAGTTAAACCAGGCCGGGTCTACGCCGTGGAGCTGAAGTTTGGATAGGAGTAGAGAATGAGGAATGACATCAAAACATTTACTGAGGTCGAGAAGGCACAGAAGAGAGACACGGCTTCGGTCCATGTTAGAAAAAACATGGTTAGTGACAGAAAGAAGAGCGGTTTCGGTAGAGTGATGGGGGCGAAAGCCGTGTTGGGATGAGGATAGAAGGTGATTGTCGGACATATAGAAGGAAAGTTGCCGCTGCACCAGGCGCTCGACAACTTTGGCCATGGAAGGAATGATGGAAATAGGCCGGTAATTTGAAACTAAGTCAGGATCGCCAGATTTATGGATAGGATGGACCAGGGAGTGCTTCCAAGAATCGGGATAATCACAGGAGATGAGGCAGGTATTGACAACATGGAGTAGGATAGGGCCGATGGCGTCAAAACAGAGGAGAAGGATACGGATACAGATGCCATCAGCACCACACGCACCAGATCGCTTCATGGAGAACACTACCTCCCGCAGCTCACCTAGCGTCACTCCGGTGACCCTGAAACCACAGGCACCGACGCGCGGCAGGCGGCACTGAACGTCGGGGGTCACCCCGGCGCTAGCTAGGCTGGCCGCCACGCGTGGGCCCACGTTCACGAAGAAATCATTCATCTCGTCCGGTGTGGCCGAGGGCAGACGGGCGGTGTCACTCCGCTTACTGGCGATCAGCGGGCGGATGACGCGGTAGAGGGAGCTGCTCCCCTGGGTGCGCAGCCGCTCCTCAATACCGGTCCTGCAGTCTCGCCTGATCGCCGACCTCAGCACCCTGTCCAGCTCGCGGAAGGCCGGCGACCGTCCCTCGCGGCGCAACACGCCCCTCCGCTCGGCCATTAAAGTCAAGGTCGCCGGGGTGACAGGCGGCGCGTCAGGGTTTCTCAGACAGGTAAACCTGAGAGGCGCGTGACGATCGAGCACACGTAGCAGCCGGTGAGAAATATAAGACCACATGTCATGAACGGACGGGCAGCTAAAAACACCGGACCAGTCAACGAGATGCAAGTCATGCAGTAGACTAAAGTGATCAATGCTCTTTAAAAGCCGAGTGCGAATGCGGCGAGATTTCTTACGGCACTTCGGCACACGTAAAAGCACACGAATGAAACAGTGAGGGCTAAAAGCGCAATTCAAAACTCCCACACGCTGTACCATGTCACCGGAATTACAAATTACTACGTCTAAGAGAGAGCCGGACGAGTAGGTCGGTTGATGAACAAATTGTGTCAAATTAAATGAACTGAGCATGTCCAACAGACGGTCTTTCCCAACACTCCCTGAGGTGTCAAGTAGGTTTCAGTTCAGGTCACCCATAATAAAAACAGGTCCCGGATACCTCAGTAAAACACGTTGAAACTGCATCTCCAGTTCGGTGAGGTCCGCATGGACGGCAGCCACTGTACGGCGCGGAGGACGGTAGACAGCGGTAGACAGCGACGTCTTGGAGACGTCGCTGCAGGTGGTGCTGACAGATGGAGATCTGTCTGGCTAGCAGGAGGTCAGGCAGTGGCGAGGACAGATACCGCGCTACCGCGGGCCACGGCGATGGAGATCCGCTGCCGCAGCCACTCGGTCTCGCGTCGCTCGCCAGTGCGGGCCGTCACCAGACGCCCGAGCTCCAGCAGAAAGCTGTCGGTCGCCTGCCCGAGGACTCCGCTCGTCTCCACCGCCAGGGGAACGAATAGGTACCGCTCTGACTGAGCTCAGCGTACCGGGCGCGTTTCCTGTCCTCGGCAGCGCGAGCCGCGGCTCCGGCCTTCAGTGCACACTAGTTGAGGATGTTGCCGGCGAACGTATCGACACACGTGGCGTCCCAGATGAGGCACTTGCCACTGCTGTACGGGAACAGCGTGAGGAAGTCTAGGCGCCTGCCGTCACTGCGGTCGACCGGCCCGAGGATGGCGGGGATGCTCGCGCTGAAGAGGCCCCGTTTCACCACGTCATTCAGATAGGTGTATATTGTATTCGGGAACATCCACAGTAAACCCATGGCTTTTCAGAGCCCGTCGTTATGAGTGCGTATAGGCGGATAGAGAACATGGCATGTCTGTGGCGCGCTGCTGCCAGCTGGGCGCTGCGCTGCTCAACAGACAGGTTGAAACAGAAAAGGAAATGACAAGGAACAGTGTAAAATTCACAGCACAACGTATAGAAAGGCGATGATAGCATGAGTTTCGTTTCGTTGTGTTTTCGATACTGCATTTGCTCTCTCTCATTAGCAAAGACAATACTTCAGCTGTCAGCATTGGTAAACATCTTGTTGCATGACGTCACAGGGGGTTTTAAATTAATTTTCACCATTTCTACGGCACTTGTTTTTTGGTATCTCATTATACAGAAGTTCTTTCAGAAGTCTCGAGGTTCTTGGTGCGCGAAACGAAAATTCAAGCCAGAAAATTATGACTTGCTTGCTTGAAAATTCGATCCAAAGAGATAAAAATGCTGAAAATAATGAAAATATAGCACCGTATTTCTTCTTATCCAAATAAAGTGCACCAATAAAGATAACATATTTAAGTTCTTTTCTATATTAGCTCACTGCCAGTATATAAATAAGCTGCAAATATCGTCCAACTGCGCCAAAATTTACAATTTTGGCCGAGCCTTAAAAATACGTCTGTCTTATCCTACCATATGACTGAAAATGGTGGCCGTGGGTGTGACGTGGGTGGTGGCCGGCGCTCTTCAGGCAGGACAGTCTGTGGTGCCCGAGCCGGTCTACCGGACGCTGGCAGAGGCGGCTCGCACACGCCCACCCCGAGGCGCAGCGCCACCGCCACGCGGACGGTCTCGGCGTCTAGGTGGAGGCCGAGGTTGGGTACAAGAGGCGGCCTGGATCCAGGCGGCGGTCAGCGACTGAGCCGCGGCGAGGAGGCACACGTGGTGCACCTGGTTGGCCGCGTCGGTGAGCCGGTGGGGTACCGCTTTGGCGGCCAGGCCGTCCCAGGCCCGCTAACTGCCGGCAGTTGTCGCGTCCGGAAGAGCGCTGGCTGGCCCGCCGCGCCGGTGAGCTCCGCGAATCGCGATCGGTGAGCTCCGCGAGCTCCGCGAGCTCCGCGAACAACTTTATCGCTAACGGCTGATGGCCTGCTACCCTCCCCCCCCCCCCCCCCCCCCCCCGCTCAACAACTTTTTGGAAATACATCACTGGATTTGCCCCCCCCCCCCTCCACCACAAAAAAAACACGGCTAGATCCGACCCTGATAGCGCTTTGATACGGTGAAAAACGACGCTTCATATCTGAGTCATTTAACGTTAAGTGATGCCATTCCGTTTTACGAGTGGCCACGCCCACCGCTGTCTGACGCTATTGACAGTGCTGCGTCAACTCGACGAGCCCGCATGCCATTGCATCAGAATTCGCGCATCGTCGAGTCATACTATGCATTCCACTATGCATATAGAACATTCCAGACAGTTCAGTCGGCGTTTACCTCGAATCTGAGCTGGTACGGTACGGTGCCACTCCAGACTACCCACAGCACACCTGACGGTTTAGCTTCGGTCAGAACCCGACTGCTTTGGCATAGACGTGCATGGTATACGCGGTCGGTGGTCTGGGAATCGATTTACGCACAAGGTCAAATTGCCTCAATATTAATGTGTTGACGCCTTATGTTCCATAAACGCCCGGACCCTTGCTGTATTGTGTCTCGTCCAGTTCATTTGTATACCTTCTTCCAAGGCAGCAGCGATACTTACGCGTTCTAGAAATTATTATAAAGTATAACCAACAGGTTGAGTTGGGAGGTTTTCCTCCGGTATTATATCTTGTTTAACCAATGATGGGGCCTGAGATCATTCAGAGGGGCCAGATGCAGGTCAGAGGGGCCCCTGATCAGACCGAAAGGCCCCCTGGGTGGGTCAGAAGGGCCGCTGCACATGCCGAATGTGCCCCTAGTCAGCACGGAGGGGCCCCAGGGCAGGTCGGAGGGCCTTCTGAGCATGTCAGCAAGACGACAAAGCAGCCAGCGCAATCCGTTGCTAGGTCAGAAGGGCCCCTTAGAAGGCTGGAGGGCCCCTGGACAGTTCAAAGGGTCCCTGTGCAGATCGGAGGGTCCCTTACCAGACCAAAAGGGCCCCTGGGCGGGTAAGAAGGGCCCCTGGACATGCCGAATTGGCCCCTGGCCAGCACGGAGGGGCCCAGGGCAGGTCGGAGGGCCCCTGAGCATGTCGGCAGGGCGACAAAGCAGTCAGTGCAGTCCCTGGCCAGATTGGAAGGACACATGAACAGGCCGAATGTGCCCCTTGACACACAAGAGGGCTTCTTGGAAGGTCAGAGGGGTCTCTGGCCAGACCGGAAGGGCCCAAAGCACGTAGAGATCCCAGATGAAAGATGTCTTAAAGACGAGTAATGACTTCTTACCGAATCTCTTAATCGCTGACGAAGGATGTTACAATATACCCGAAAGCTCCGATTTTAATGTGTCTTGTGGAGTAAGTCCTATTTGTATTTAATCTATATCACCCACTCCACATCATGTCTTTTGGCGGATCCTAGATGAGTCCCTGAACAGGTCGGAAGGTCGTTGAAAAGGTCGGAGGGGCCCCTAGACGATCTGAAAGGACCCTGGGCCTTTCAACAGTAAGAATGCAATTGTCCAGGGAATACAACTGAAAATTCTCCACGGCGCAATTTAACTACAAATTATATTATATGCGGGTTAAAAAATCGTGCCGTTTCTCGGCGCATTTATGTGTCATGTTGCTACTTTCCTATATGATTGGGCAACATAGTTCGCTTTATCACTTTTATTTGCCGCACTTCTAAACGTACAATAATTTGTTTAGAGGTCCGCACCATACGCAATGCGACGCACTGATGAGAATGGATATCCAGGGCATAAAACTCCAAATTTTCGCGCCGCTCCGCGGCGCAATTTATTTAAAGGAAATAGTTCACCTTCAGAACATTTCTCAGAACACGATTTTACTATATTTTTTAATCGTTTTTTTTTCTTCAAAAAATGGTCCCACATCGCGCCAATGCAGGACAGAAGGTCGTAAATTATGAATTTGATGGTGTGCGTTATTGGTCTGCGCATGCTCCATGCAGTGCTGGCACTTTCGGAGGTATGGTATATCATATATGCGCCGCATTCCTTCGCCAAAAAGTCCAATTTCTTCGGCTGGAGAGTCTTTTCAGCCAAGAAAAGTTTCAGTTAGGATTTCTCAACACGGGCTACACAACTGCTATTTCAGTTCAAACCCCCATGTTGAAGGTGAACTATTTCCTTTAAGAGTCCAAAGTCTTCAGCCTAAAAAATATTCGAAGTTGGTATAGCTGATTCCAAATTGGTGTCGCTGGTTCCAAAGTTGGTATGACCCATGCCATACCTGTCATACTGCATTATCCATCCTTGTAACGTGCCTTTTCGTCCGTTTTGTTTGGCCCTTTCAACGCTTGGGAAGGGGGCTTTTCAACGTTCGGGAAGGGGGCCCTTTCGAGGCGCCCCTTCCCCTGGACGAAATCCTGGCTACGTGCCTTTATACGGCATAGTACAAAGTTATCCCTGCTCGGTAGGATCGCCTCAAACTCCAGTTATCGCGCCTGAGTACTCACGTCCTTCCCTGATCCGGTCATGATGTGGTGTGGCACGGCGAAGATGCGGGACTCCATCTTGAAGTCGCCGTCATCCAGCTCTATCAGTAGCACGCGGAAGTTGGTTCCGCCTAAGTCCAGGGCCAGAAACCGGCCATGCTCTGCAAAAGAACGGCAACAGCTGGTCACCAACTGCACCAACTGCACCACCAACTGGGGGGGGGGCAGCGGGGGCGCTTATCCCCCCAACCCCAACATCAGGACCGGGGGGCGGCGCCCCCCCCCCCCCCCCCCCCCAACTTTGGCGACCAGAAGTTTATCTAAAAATGAGCTCTTTCAATTTTCTTCACAAAAAGTTATATAAAATATGAAAGCCTCCTTATGTCATAAAGACATAAAGACATAAAAGAAAAGTGCAACAAAGAGCCTCTTGGGCCCATCCGAGGTTGCACCCCCCCCCCCCCCTCCACCAGTCTCGCCCCTTCAAATCACCTTACTCTACCTGCATAAAAGAAGGCTAATCCCACGAGTATTTATGAACTAATCCCTTCTCTGTAAAGTATTTATCTAATCTAATTTTGAAGGAAGCAAGTGTCACTGCATCAGCGACATCCCCTGGTAGCATATTCCAATGTCCTACAACCCTTCTACTGAAAAATGACTGTCGTAGCCTAGTCCTACTTTGTTTCATAATGAGTTTATGCTGATGACCTCTACCTCGATTTTCCCTATTGAACTCAAACATACCCTTTAAATATCCAGAATGCTGACTATTTACAAATTTGAAGACTTCAATTAGATCTCCTCTTAGCCTTCTATATCTAAGTGAAAACATACCCAATTTCCTTAATCTATCTTCATAAGGTAAACTACCAAGACAATTAATCATTTTTGTTGCCCTTTTTTGAACTCTTTCTAACAACCAGCAATCTTTCTCATATGTTGGAGACCAGGCTTGTACACAATACTCCAAATGTGGTCTAACGTATGCACAATACAGTTTTGTTATTACCTTTTCACTCTTGTAGGAAACATTTCTGTTAATGGCCCCTAGCATTCTAAGTGCCTTTTTCCTAGCTTCTACAACCTGGTCTGACGCTGATAGTCTATTGTTTACCACGACACCTAAATCTCTTTCCTTTTCAATCTGCTCCATTTTCTGCCCACCCATTTCATACCTATGTTTACTGCTAACCCGTCCAGCGTGCATAATCTTACATTTACTCAAATTGAATTTCATCTGCCATGCTTCAGACCACTCAACTAGCTTGTCCAGATCTGATTGAAAAACATCCTGATCATGTTTTCCTCTAATAATCCTGACAACTTTTAGATCGTCTGCAAATTTCAAGACTTTGCTGTCTATACTGTTCTCAATTGCATTCACAAATATTATAAAAAGCAATGGGCCCAGGACTGAGCCCTGTGGAACCCCACTGAGAACCTCCTTCCATTGTGATTGGCACCCATTCAATATAACCCTTTGCTGGCGTCCTGAAAGCCACGTTTCTATCCAATCCAGAATCTTGCCCCTGATCCCATGAATTTTAAGTTGCAACCCCAGTCTTGTATGGGGGACTTTGTCAAATGCTTTACTGAAATCAAGAAAAGCTACATCTAGCTGTTTACCCTGATCAACGCTATCTGTTGCAACATCCAAAAACTCCAGAAGATTAGTTAAACAAGAACGGCCCTTCCTAAAGCCATGCTGTGTATCTTTGATGAGTTCATTTTGCTCCAAGAATTCAACAATCTTATCTTTGATGATTGATTCAAGCACCTTGCAGACTAATGAGGTCAGACTAACTGGTCTATAGTTTTCCTCTTTACTTCTATCTCCCTTTTTATGAATAGGAACAACATTTGCTCTTTTCCAATCAAGTGGAATTTTACTATCTGCAAGTGATTTAGAAAATATTATGGCTAATGGAACCGACAACTCCCTTTCAGATTCTCTTAAAAGTCTAGCATGGATTTCATCAGGTCCTTCTGCCTTGTTAGGCCTTACTTTCTTTAGATATTCTAGAACAAGTTCACTACTTATGCCACCTAGCTCTCCTATAGTCTCCTCTGTCTCTAGCTCAGGCTGAAGTGCTGCAATACTACTCTGGTCCTCGATAGTAAAGACAGATTGAAACTGATCATTAAGCACTTCAACCATTTCACTGTCCTTGCTAACTAACACATCATCTACCTTAAATGGACCTATATTTTTGGAAACTGTACTTAACTTATAAAAACTGAAGAACTTCTTACTATCTGCATTACAATGTCTAGCTAAATCAAGTTCCTTTGCCCTTTTAGCTGCTCTGACCTTTTTCTTAACTGAATTTCTTGCATTCTGGTAGGCCTTCTGATTTATGTCTAGTGAAGATCCCTTCAAAATGCCAAATGCACTTCTTTTAGCTTGTATAGCACTCCTTACTTCTGGGGTAAGCCAAACTGGATTGCCCTTGGTTCTGTTACGTTTGTGCCTGAGGGGTATATGCCGATTTTGAATTTGGCTTAATCTAGCTTTGAAAACATTCCAGGCCTCACATGCATCTAAACCTGCCAACTCAACGTTCCATTTTATCTGTGCGAGGTCATTTCTAATACCATCAAAATCAGCCCGGCTAAAGTTTGGAACCATAATAAGGTTATCTTTGGGCCTCATTTCTGATGAGATATTGAATTTAACCATATTGTGATCACTGGTTCCTAGACCTGCACAAATACTTATGTCACTAACTAGATCACTGTTGTCTGAGAATACAAGGTCTAGAATGGAGCAATGTCTGGTTGGCTCTGTTACAAACTGATGCATGAAAAGCTCCTCTTCAAAGATTTGCCTATACAACCTACACTCATTTGTTTCCTCTGCTATACTTTCGTATCCTCTGAAGTTAAAATCTCCCATAATAAGACACTGAGCCCGAAAGTTCCTACGTATTTCCTCACAAATATCTTGGTCTGTTTCAGCTTGGGAGTTCCTTGGAAGATTCCCTGGTCTGTAAAATGCACCTATCCTCAACCTTCCTCTGTTTCCTGTACCAATTTTAATGTCAAGCCAGATTGATTCTACTTCTTTTACTTTACTAGAATCATCAACTCTAGTAGTGCAGTACAAGCTATTTACATATACAAACACTCCGCCTCCCTGCCGTGATTCTCTGCAGTATGAGAACATGTTATACCCTTGTAACTCGAAATCCTGTAGCCTATCCCTATTATACCCCTCACTAACCCATGTCTCGGTTACACAAATGATATCAGGCTTTTCAAGGGCAACATAACACTCAAACTCATCAAATTTAGACCTAATACTTTGGGCATTCAGCAACACACATGTGATCTTATACTTTGAGCTGACTCTACTAATTCTGAGGGAATTATGATCTACTGTCCTATTCTGACATGAACTTCTACCAATGCTTACTTCTTGATGCCCTAGTACTAGCGTCCCTGAACCCCCCCCCCCCCCCCCCCCCCCCCCCCCCCCCCCCCCCCCTCCTACCTAGTTTCCCTGAATGACACTTATGTAGGCATCTCCCAAAGCCCTTGCCCCCTCATCCGATAAGTGAAGCCCATCTTTCATATAGTACCTATGCCACTCAAAATGTCACTTTAATTTTTTTTTTTTAAAGCATGTCATAAGTATTAGTATTATATAGCTTTGCCTTTATAGCAGCATCATATACCTTTATTTTCCTTCCTTTTCCTTTTTCCATTAAATGTTCTATGAGATATAATGGAAAACTTTGGTAGCAGTACATTTGGGGGCAGTTGTCTGCTTGGCGCGTCGTCGTTAAAATGACGCACTGATGCAGTGGCGCATCTACGGTTGGGCAAAATGGGCAATTCCCCCCCCCCCCCAACCGCCTGAAATCGGCGCAAAATTGACACATTTCCTGATATAGAAGAAAATCTAAGCAACTTTTACCAAGGAAGGTTTGCTTTAAATCAGCTATGCATAAGCAAGCGAAATCCGATGAGTTTTCATAATTATGTGAGACTTTGGAATTTTGCCCCCGCCCCCCACACTCCCGTTCTGCATCCGCTGCTGCACTGACGGCGATAAACATCTGCTGCATTGTGTTTATAAGTTTATCCCACGTCAACGTTACAGATGTGGTCAAACTGGCGTGCGGCCCTCTAGCTGTCCTCGCTGTCTCTGCCGACGGGGCGGCAATTGCAAGCAAGAGTTATCGTAAATGTCGTAGGTTACCGTGATACGGTGATGAAGCGGTCGGTGCAGCCCACACTGTGGGCTTCTTCAAGAAAGAAAAAACGGCAGGCGTCAGGTACGAGTATTTTATCAACGACAGGTGGGTTTACAAAGGAAACGGGGGTGGCATGACCACCACTTTTCATATTTTTTATTTTTATGTTAACCCGCGTCGTGCCGAGGGCGGGGCATTTAGACGCCCCCCCCCCCCCCCTCTATGGTTTTTCGAGGATAGCGAAAAACGTCGGCGCGCCGTTTTTGCCGTTTCAAACACTGCGCACGGCGCACAGCGCCATCGTTTCAAAAACGGCACATGGCGTGCAGCGCCGCCGTTTAAAGAACGGCGCACGACGCACAGCGCCGCCGTTTCAGCCGCTGTTTTTAGCACACCTGTTCGGGCATCAATTACCCACATTGTGTGCAATTCTTGACCACGGGTCATCTCAGGTCAGGTCACGTGACCACACCTCCAAATTAGTTTGCGGTCGTACCACAGCCACAGTTTTTGGCCGATCGGTTTCAAACTTACAGGATTCATAAGGTCATAGGTACCTACAATTGGAATATCTTAGATTTTGAATATCGGTGACCTAAGGTCGCCGGTCGGGTCAACTTCGTGACCTCCCATTATAAGTCAATGGGGAAATATGAAAATGTTTCCTATTCCGAGGATACGCATATCAGTCCAATTCCTTCTGGATCATGTTATCATATGCTATTATTGATGATCCAGGTTCAATTTGTGTTCAGTGACCCCTACAGGGTCAGTCGAGGTCAGCTGAGGTCACCAACACGTTTTGTGTCAATAACTCTCGATAGAATGAATATAATGAAGTGAAACCGGCATAAATGTGTTCGTCTCGTCGAGACACGTCTCCCAATATTCAACATGACCTACTTGGGTCACCACTTCACCTTGACCTGAGGTCAAAGTTCTAAGTTAACCTAAACTGGTCCAAATGAATGTGATTCGAAGTGCTTTGACGAGACGAACATGATGTCATCAAAATCAGTGCCGTATCTTTACTAGGTAAACAGTTATTTGAGAACGTTTTGCCAAAAAAAAACTTTGACATTTGATGACCTCTGAAGCTCAAACTATTAACCTGAGATGAAAATTGATGGCACGTTATGATTTCATATTACAAGAGCTTTCGATCGTTTATTTTCGTTTGTTCCTAGCTATCATAGTTCTCGAGATATTTGGGGGTTCCTGGAGCGATGTCCTGAAACTGGAAAATCTGACCTTTGATGACCTCTGGTGACCTAAATATTGACCTGAACCCAAAAATGTAGAAATAGTTTCAAGGTTATTTTTATGAGCTTTCGATCCGTGTTTTCGGTTTTCCAATGAGGAAATGTGACAACGAAAAGGTGCACCAAGATTAGAAGTGAGAAGATGCCAAAATAAAATATTTGGATTCGCCCCCCCCCCCCCCACACACACACACACACACACACACACACACACTTTAAAATCGTTCCCGGGCCCTGTCGCCCGCGGCCACGAGCCGGCACGAGCCACGAGCGGTGGTGTGCGGGCAGAAAGGAAGCGGCCGTGAGCGTGGAGCGGCGAGGGACTGAGGCTCCAGTTTTATGCTATAGACTTGAGCGTTTGTAATGTGGTTGTTATCGTATGATGTTTTGTTTTTAATATACCGGGCTGGAATATATTATCATTCATAATAAATTTGTGATATTTCAGGCTATCAGTGTATCATATTGTGTGTTTTCAAGATAATAATAAAACAGTACAAGGTGAATAGCTTATAAGCCTAATGGTTAAAAAGAAATATGTGCTGTCTTTATGTCATGTTAGCCATTGGAAAAGCTTATAATTAATTTCAGCCCAAAACTTATACCTACCTACTGCATCTATCTTCTTTATTTTACTTCGTAACTATTGCAATAATCGAAATATGTCTATATAAAATCGCTAAAAATGACGTATGCATTCAAATTAAATCTTAAAGTGGAAATGCCTACCTTCCTGTTTATAAACACCTGCAGACAAATTGTTAATAGTTTTGGTGCGCGCCGTCATTGGAATCAAACTAAAATAGTTTTATTTTGACAACACTAAGTCTGAGTTATATGAAACTTGTGATGTCCGAAAATAGCAAAAGTACGTAAGTACTATTAAATACCAATGTAAAGGCCAGGCCACCTCATAACCATCCGTTCGCCACTCAGGCTGGATAATATTGTGTAGGTACAACATCTCACTGAGCGCTGTGGCGTAGTGACACTGCTCACCCTGCTTTTGTGAGTGGTGACGCACCCATGTATTGCCTGTCCCACTCGGCGTTCTCTTTCCCCAGTCGCCGCGCACAACCACCGCAGCGTGAAGTGCCGAGTCATACTCAATTATCGGCACTAATGGGCGTTCTGCGCTTCACCTAATGTGCGCTTTTCAACCGCAGTTACTTGCCTGTTGACTAAAGGTCATATCCGCCTTCTGACTAGGTCATATGTGCCTGGGGGGCAGGGTCGGCGGGCCGACGGGCTGGGAGGAGCGGCAGATGTGCGTCCTTCACACCAGCTCTAGGTCAATGATCTGTGAGGCGGGGTGACGGCGCACGCAGACCCCCATCATCGGATCGTCTCATGGCGGGCTCATGACGTCAAAGCTTGATCTCCGAGCCCAGTGGCAGCTTGAGTCGGCGAGTCTTAGCGATGATTCCCGAGAAAATTCGCCTCCGAATGCCAATGACGATCTCCGGCGCCTTCGGTTGACGTGAATGATTTTCATAGTTGACTGTCAATATAAAGTTTGAATCGGATGGCGAGACGAAATAAAATTATATTTGGGATAATGTCATACAACATAGCTACTATAGTGTCAACATGCACCTTCTGAGAAGGGCGAGGAAAAGGCAGGAGTGAGTGTGACAGAATAAAATTCTGCCTACTTTGTTACGGAATGTGTGTCATATGGCGGCATTGTAACATTTAATCACTTGGATATCTCTCGTTTAAATGTTTAAGTCATATTGATGATATGATTAGATTCAGTATGACCTTTCCCAGGGGCGGATCCAGGGGGTCAAAGGAGCCATGCCTCCCCCCCCCCCAAGGTCCTGAAACTATTATTCTCCCCCCCCCCCCCCCAAGAAAAAAACGGCCTGACCCGTACAGTGACTGACGGCCTTAGAGGTGTCCGCTGTCAACAATGAGGCCACTTGGTCTACATTGACGCGGGTGTCTGGCGTCCGGTGTGGCAAGCTTTGTGTGCTGTGTGGTGATACGGACAGAATCAATAGTGCCGTGGGCACAATGTTTTATTACTCGGCAAAAACGTATCCAAGTGGACGCGCACACAATGCACTCACACAGCTTTCGCAACACTGACGCGATAGATAGGTAAACATGGGCGGATCCAGGGGACAAAGGGGCCATCCCTCCTCCCCCCTCATCCCCAACCGCCAGGAAATCGGCGCAAAATTGACATATTTCGAGGCACTTTCCCTTTAACCCTCGCCCTACGGGAGCTTTTTTCATCTTCGCCCTACTGGGGTCCTAAAAAGATCCCCTGTTAACTTCCAAACAAATAACATAGAGCAATGCGGTAATAACCAACATGTTGCCTGTAATGTTTGGAACCTAACGGTATGCAATTTTTAGGTTTCGTGTCAACGAGTGACCTTCCAGGTCAAGTGAATGTCCTCGATCGACCACGTCCAGAACAGCGATTTTGCTCTGTCAGAAAACCTCAAAATGAGAAATTGATAAATGTAAATAAAAAGGCATGTTCCTAGACCAGTTTTGCTTCAGAAATACAGAAAAGGTAACTATTTATTCGTATCTGGCCAAAACAAAGTTAAAAAAAAGTTATTAAAAAAATGACGTCATGAATTTCTTACACTTAGGGAGCCATCACTCAGTCAAAAATAGAGATATTTCTTTGAAATTTGGTTTGAGTATTGTCCATACTCAGTTCTCTCACATATATTCCGGTTTTGTTAACATCTTTGAAAATTTTGATTTTGTGGTGATTTTTACAAAAAAAAGTTTTTGTTCATTTTGGGGATCAAAAGCCTTTTTTTTTGTAAATCCGAGATTGCCATTTTAAAGAAAATGACATTTATATATTTGCTTAATTGCGTTTGCAATTTCCTTCAAAACTCTGTTTTCTACGATTTGTCAAACATTTATCGTTTTTCCACCAATATGACGTCATCAAAACATCATTATTTCCCAAATTTCTCCAAAAATTTCAATGAAATTTTTTACAGATTACGTATAATTGTTGTATACTTAGCTACAGAAAATTTCAGCAAGATGCGCCGCATGTCTCTAAAGTTATGCAAGAAAAATGTCAGGGGGGTCGTTTTAGGACCCCCGTAGGGCGAGTGTTAAGAATCGAAATAAAATCGAAATAAAAAATCAAATCGAAAATAAACGAAATAAGAATATTTTGATTCAATCAGCCTTGATTCCATGCGGGTTTTGATTCAATCACGATTCATGAATCAAAAGATCTGTAGCCTATTTCACAAAGCAAAGAAGTGTGTAATTACAAAGAATTTCTTTGTAATTACAAATAATTTTTACACATGTTTGAAGTTTGGATTTCACAAAACCCCAGGGCAGTAAATCTCAATTTACTATTTACAAACTACTTTACAAAGATATTGTTTGTAAAAATGTTTGCAATTGCACATGTTCTATTTCTCAAAGGTTGACGGAAGTGAGGAAATGTTTGCAATTACAAACTTGTAATTCCAGTGGGTCAGGGGTTCTGAATTTCAGAAACTGCATTGACAGTTGACATTGTTTCACTGTTCAGGTTATTTTCTTGGTGAGGTTGCTACGTTGCCGAGGTTGTTAGGGTAATGGTTTAGTTATGCATAGGTATAGCTGCCCAAAAAAGTTATTTCCCGAGAGATTCGAACAGGGATCTCCAGCTTTGAAGTCCCAGTGCACCTTACCGATTGCGCTGTGAGGGGCGCTTCCGCGCGGAGAACCCGCATGGCGATAGAATTACAGCTGTCAACGATGTCTTGTGCAATTTGCAGTGAACCTTCACCCTTTACGACGTAGGAAATCGGCTAGGTTAGGTGAACAAATGGTCGAGAAATTCAACGATCTTTCTTTTAAGAGTAGTTCTGTTGTTATGCTCCGCCTCCTGGTGAATGGTCAAATTCTGTTTACTCTAACTGCTTACCAAGATGTATTTTCACGATCAGAGTTTGCATTCCGATGAAATTTTAATTAAAAGATTATTCTCCCTATAACTAATTTTATATTGAATAAAAAAATAAACCACAATGTAAATATTTGTTAAATTAATTTGTTAACAATCAAATTATTTGTCATTAGCATCAAGTTTAATACAAACGTTCTTGATTTCAAGCTTTCTGCTGTACTAAGATTTGTGTTTACAATTTTCTTTACAATCGGTAATTCAGAGGTGGCGAATGTTTGTGAACAAATGGTCGAGTCTTTTTGTGAGGTTGGCAATATTTTCTTGCGTTTGTAATCGCAAACATGTGTAATTACTAACTTCTTTGTGAAATAGGCCTCTGGTGGTGAATCGATTCTTTTTTATTCAAGGAATTTTGATTGAACGATTCCAATCGATTCAATCAGAGTCGAATCAATAACCAGTCTGCTTTTACTAAGGATAAATTGTTTCAAACCAGCTCTCAATGCATAAACATGCAAAATCCGATGAGTTTTCAGAATTGTGGAGACTTTTGGGGATCCCCCTCCCCCTCCCCCAAACACCCGTTCTGGATCCGCCTTTGTAGGGAACACAGTTGCAATGGTGTGTGCGATCAATCTATTTAAATTAGGCAGTGTAGTCGCAGTTTCCCACAATCGCACGACCTGACTAGTCACAGCGAATTGTTCACTGAACGCTAAGCGAATGAGTCGCACCACCAGAATGTCATGCGTGCAGCGTTTGTATCGTTACGCCGTCGCCACGCGACACACGAGGTACACCCAGTTGGCTCGCCGCCACTGCAGTTCAAGCAGCGTTGCAGGGGCCACTCGAAACGCTGAACGCCCACGCGTGCACACTTGAGTTTCACGCGGAGCCAGCGATTCTGCCACCGAAACTCGAAATTTATTCTGCGACCAAAGCGAAATGAGTGTTGAGAAGTTATGGGGCATTCACGTGTCCCACCACACAGCTCAGCACCTGCATGTGTGGATTCTTGCCGGCCATGGTATCGAGTACAACGTTGGTCATGTAGTTCTTGGTTGTGCTAAGTCACCTCTGCGTGAAGGCACGAGGGCATGGAAGCCCATGTACCGGACGTTTTTACGACGCATAAACGCTTGTTTCTGCTCCGTCTGAACATCTCACGTCAGTTTGCACGGTGATTTTCACATTGGAAATTTGTAGTCACATGCAAAATATTGAAGAAGAAAAATATTGAAAATCGCATGTCATTGCATGTGATCACTGAGCTTTATATTTCATATTCAAATTTGTGCATTTTATTAAGTTTTGGCGAGCAGCTGGTCAGCTTGTGACTGATGTTCTACAGAGCTTGTGTGTCCGCAGCGCTGGGTGGTCGGTAAACCACACTGGCAATGATCGGTCAGCGACCCATTCACTGAACCCACGGACACTCGACGTCAGAGTCCGCGCAGGTCTGCATGCAAATCTCTGAATGCTAGCTAGTCACGCTTTACCGTAAACTACTGATGAGTTACGGCAAAGTCTCTGAATGCTAGCTAGTCACGCTTTACCGTAAACTACTGATGAGTTACGGCAAAGTCTCTGAATGCTAGCTAGTCACGCTTTACCGTAAACTACTGATGAGTTACGGCAAAGTCTCTGAATGCTAGCTAGTCACCCTTTACCGTAAACTACTGATGAGTTACGGCAAAGTCTCTGAATGCTAGCTAGTCACCCTTTACCGTAAACTACTGATGAGTTACGGCAAAGTCTCTGAATGCTAGCTAGTCACCCTTTACCGTAAACTACTGATGAGTTACGGCAAAGGGTGCAGACCAGGGCCTCGGATAACATGCTAACTGGGGTGGGGCAATTGCCCCACAACTGCCCGTGAAACTGAGTTAATTCGACGCGAGCGGGCACTAGAAACTCTAAATGATACATCACTAGCCTTTAACAAAATTCCTTCAGTCACCAGACGTGTTTTGTATACTTTACTGCATGGCCTCGGATAACATGTTAACTGAGAGGGGGGGGGGGGGCAAATGCCCCGCAGTGTCTGCTGGCTCCCTCCCCAGTGACTAAATTGTGTCCCCTAGTGGGAACAAAATTGGTAGGTAAGATACGATTGTACAGTCTGTAAAGTGGATCAAATCGTCACTGAAGCATGCTTTTAACTTAAAACCAATAAAACGCCGTTTAGAGCTACCTAGTGTAGCTTTGAGATCTTGAGGACGGATACCCGCCCCTCGTCGCGTCGGTTCGAAATTGGCGTGGACCACAGTTGTCGATTTATATATACGTTTGGGGTGGCTCTTGGCCCCCATATGTTGAGTTTGGTCCTCCAAAGATGCTTTCGACTCCCTCGATGCTTTCTGGCCAATGGCGGATCCAAGGGGGCCAAAAAGCTAAAGCCCCAAACCGCCTGAAATCAGCAAAAAATGACGTATTTTATAATTAAAAAGCCAAGAAACCTTTACGAAAGAAGGTTTATTAAGTCACCTATTCATCCATAAAGAAGCAAAATCCGATGAGTATATTTTATTGTTTGATACTTTGGGGGATTTCGCTGCCAAAACAACTTTTTTGCCGTTCTGGGTTCTCCCTTGTTTCTGGCCTTAGATCAGGCATCTGATACATACCATGGTTTCAGCCACGGTGATCCGTGGAAAACCAAGCTTCTGATGAATTCGTTGGTTCTAGGAACATAGACTACCCAAAACCACCTTCATCACATCACACGACTAAATCGGGGGAATATCGGCGAGGCAATGTTTCTCTCCTTCGTAAAGACCAAAGTTGTAGCCGTTTGTCTCCTCTGGGGTGGCCCTCGGTCGCCTAAAGGTGCCCTCGGCCCCCCACAGACATATTTCGATTGCATACGAATATATTTAGGGCTGTGTGCCAGCATTTGGCCGACACGACCGATAATGAATGGGTCTCTCGAAAACATGTCGACGTTGAGCCGATATCAGCCCGATGCCTAGTAGGACGACGATCCGAGTTTCGTGTATTTCGTTTCGAAAGCAGTATGCCACGTTTACGTGGTATGGACATCATTCGAAAGTTGTTTTTAAAAAAACGTTCAAAACCCATAACAATTATTTTAGTTATTAACGTCTAACCGTAATATGTGAGATGAGTTGTACAATGTACAGTAACCAGTAATCAACGGCTGCAACCAGGTAACAACTATTCTTAGTTTTGGTGCCTCGTTTTCCATTCCAATGGATTCCATTTTCCATTGCAAGGAATACCTATTGCATGGGTTGGATCTGCACTGAATAATACGCTAATTTGATGAGAAATTACTAATTACACCGACTATTTTATTAATGAAATAGTTTTTGAGTCGAAAATGAAACGTCTCACAAAATGATTAACTAATGTTGTTTTGTATTGTATAAGGGATATGATGACTATAATTGCGCCCTTGGCCCACTGGCGCATCCCGAACGTCCAAAACGTCGGTTTGAAGACTGTCTCCTCGTCTGACTTTGTTTGCTTTTGCAAACAAAGTCGTGTCGTGCCGAGCCGAGGGTTGGGCGTTTGAGGGGGAGGTTGGGTTGGGACGCCCCCTATTTTTTCGAGAATTTCCGGCGTGCAGCACCACCGTTTCTGGCACAGCTGTTTCGGCATGAATTGCGCACCTTAAAGGAAATAGTTCAACCTTCGGGAAATTTTTCAGAACACGATTTTATTATATTTTTTAATACAGTTTCTTTTTTATTTTCAAAAATGGTCCTACATCGCGCCAATTCAGGACAGAAGGTCGTAAATTATTAATGTTATGGTGTGCATTATTGGTCTGCGCATGCTCCATGGCAGTGCTGGCACTTTCAGATGGTACGGTACATCATATATGCGCCGTATTCCTTCGCCAAAAAGTCAAATATCTTCGGCTGGAGAGTCTTTTCAGCCAATAAAAGTTCCAGATAAGGATTTCTCAACACGTGCTACAAAACTGCTATTTCAGTTCAAAACCCATGTTGAAGGTGAACTATTTCCTTTAAGTAAACATTTTGACTGGGGTCATCTCAGGTGAGGTCACCAGGTCACGTCAAGTGGCCCCACCTCCAAAGAATTTTGTGATCGAGCCACAGCCACAGTGTTTGACTTAGCGATGTGACACTTACATGATTTAATCAGGCCATAAGTACATACCTACAATTTTGCTATCTCGGATTTTTTTATATATCAGTCAGTTGAGGTCAGGTCGATCTCGTGACTTCCCCAACATAAGTCAACGGGACATATGTCAATACTTCCTCTTCTAGGAGAAAATACATTTGATCAGACGAATTGTTTCAATAACATGTAATTTTAGTTTATTATTGATGACCCAAGCACAATTGTTATCAGTGGCCGCCACAAGGTCAGCTGTTCACCTGGGGTTACCTAAGGTCACCACCACTTCCTTCCAATACCTCTTAATGACAGACGGAGGCGTGAGATCGACAGCACTGTGTTTATCTCGTCTACTGACCTGATCTAAAAAATGGAGTACACCCAAGCAATGACAACTTTGATACCTATCTTTTTATTTACAGCTTGTTCCTCTTCCTAGCTATCACAGTAGTTGAAAATTGTGGTGGTTTCTGGAGCCAATTGCTAAAACTTGCAATGTTGACCTTTGATGTGACGTGATGTGTGAAACACCCACAGGCCCAGAGCCCATAAGTGGGCTCTAGGCCTGTGGTTGTTCTGCTGATAATACACAATACACAATTGATAACCTCTAGTAGTGACCTCAATATTGACCTGAACCAAAAGTAACCGAAATAATTTAGACATTAATTTAGACGAGCTATCAAACGGCATTTTGGATTCTGCCTAATCCCCATTGGAGCCGAGTTCGGGGGGGGGGGGGTGGGGGGCGTCAGATGCCTCCCCTGGCACGACTAAGCTGGCACCGAGCACCGGCAGGGCGCGGGTTAAGAACTGCTTTAAACAAATTCTCCTTTGTATAAGCTGCTTAGATCTTCCTTCAGGAAATGTGTTAATGTTCGACCGATTTAGTTGTATTGGTAAAGTTATGGCACCGGTGGACCCCTTCGCTCCGTTCCTGTTCGGTTCCCCAATCGTTTTCAAAAATCGACATCACAGGTGTGGACCTCCAATGATTGGCGTGTTTAAATTTAGCATTTTTATTCAGCTTCATTAGTGTATTATTCTACTATTTTATTTATATTGTACACTTATGTTTGTCATTATCACACTTAAAATATATCAGTACCTATGTATAGGTACGCTTAAATATATGCATTAGTAGCATTTTTCGAATTGCCCCCCCCCCCCCCATTGATAATTCCTTAGCCGAGGCCCTGGTGCAGACTCCGCCTCCCCTTTGTGTGACACTGTCACCCGGTTTGGTCTTTTTTTCTGCTACGGCTTGTTACTGAGTAGCGTGCAAACCTCAAACATGTCACCAGCATCCCTGTATAGCGGCACAGTATCCCTGTATAGCGGCACAGTATCCCTGTATAACGGCACAGTATCCCTGTATAGCGGCACAGTATCCCTGTATAGCGGCACAGTATCCCTGTACAGCGGCACAGTATCCCTGCATAGCGGCACAGTATCCCTGTATAGCGGCACAGTTTCCCTGTATAACGGCACAGTATCCCTGTATAGCGGCACAGTATCCCTGTATAGCGGCACAGTATCCCTGTATAGCGGCACAGTATCCCTGTATAGCGGCACAGTATCCCTGTATAGCGACACAGTATCCCTGTATAACGGCACAGTATCCCTGTATAGCGGCACAGTATCCCTGTATAGCGGCACAGTATCCCTGTATAGCGGCACAGTATCCTGTATAGCGGTACAGTATCACTGTATAGCGGCACAGTATCCCTGTATAGCGACACAGTATCCCTGTATAACGGCACAGTATCACTGTATAGCGGCACAGTATCCCTGTATAACGGCACAGTATCCCTGTATAGCGGCACAGTATCCCTGTATAGCGGCACAGTATCCCTGTATAGCGGCACAGTATCCTGTATAGCGGTACAGTATCCCTGTATAGCGGTACAGTATCCCTGTATAGCGGTACAGTATCCCTGTATAGCGTACAGTATCCCTGTATAGCGGTACAGTATCCCTGTATAGCGGCACAGTATCCCTGTACAGCGGCACAGTATCCTGTATAGCGGCACAGTATCCCTGTATAGCGGCACAGTATCCCTGTATAGCGGCACAGTATCCTGTATAGCGGCACAGTATCCCTGTATAGCGGTACAGTATCCCTGTATAGCGGTACAGTATCCCTGTATAGCGGTACAGTATCCCTGTATAGCGGTACAGTATCCCTGTATAGCGGTACAGTATCCCTGTAAAGCGTACAGTATCCCTGTATAGCGATACAGTATCCCTGTATAGCGGCACAGTATCCCTGTACAGCGGCACAGTATCCCTATACAGCGGCACAGTATCCTGTATAGCGGCACAGTATCCCTGTATAGCGGCACAGTATCCCTGTACAGCGGCACAGTATCCCTGTATAGCGGCACAGTATCCTGTATAGCGGCACAATATCCCTGTATAGCGGCACAGTATCCTGTATAGCGGCACAGTATGCCTGTACAGCGGCACAGTATCCCTGTATAGCGGCACAGTATCCTGTATAGCGGCACAATATCCCTGTATAGCGGCACAGTATCCCTGTATAGCGGCACAGTATCCTGTATAGCGGCACAGTATCCTGTATAGCGGCACAGTATCCCTGTATAGCGGCACAGTATCCCTGTATAGCGGCACAGTATCCTGTATAGCGGCACAGTATCCCTGTATAGCGGTACAGTATCCCTGTATAGCGGCACAGTATCCCTGTATATCCCCTGTGCATCGGCACAGTAGCACTGTGTAGCAGCACAGTATCCCTGTATAGCGGCACAGTATCCCTGTATAGCGGCACAGTATCCTGTACAGCGGCACAATATCCCTGTACAGCGGCACAGTATCCTGTATAGCGGCACATTATCCCTGTATAGCGGCACAGTATCCCTGTATAGCGTCACAGTATGCCTGTATAGCGACACAGTATCCCTGTACAGCGGCACAGTATCCCTGTATAGCGGTACAGTATCACTGTATAACGGCACAGTATCCCTGTATAGCGACACAGTATCACTGTATAGTGGCACAGTATCCCTGTATAACGGCACAGTATCCCTGTACAGCGGGGCAGTATCCTATATAGCGGTACAGTATCCCTGTACAGCGGCACAGTATCTCTGTATAGCGGTACAGTATACATGTACAGCAGTACAGTATCCATGTACAGCGGCACAGTATCCCTGTACAGCGGCACAGTATCCCTGTATAGCGGCACAGTATCCCTGTATAGCGACACAGTATCCCTGTATAGCGGCCCAGTATCCTGTATAGCGGTACAGTATCACTGTATAGCGGTACAGTATCCCTGTACAGCGGCACAGTATCCCTGTATAGCGGCACAGTATCCCTGTACAGCGGCACAGTATCCCTGTATAGCGGCACAGTATCACTGTATATCCCCTGTACATCGGCACATTATCACTGTGTAGCGGCACAGTATCACTGTATAGCGGCACAGTATCACTGTATAGCGGCACAGTATCCATGTGCAGCGGCACAGTATCTTGGTGCGTGCGCCATGTTCCATTCCATTGATAGTTTGAGACTCGTACGCATACCCTATCAATATATTTTACATACCAATCCAATTTCATCCTGTATTATTCACATTGTATGCAAACAAAGTGTGTTTCTATTTCGAAGACATTGATTTACAGTGAGCCTAGCCATACGAAGGGAAACAATACATTTTTTTTGACAAAGTGTGATATCATAAGTTTGTTTGGCTTTCTGTGTTAATAGCATGACATCGCCTCTGAATAATGTAAAAACCTTTTTGTAAAATGTCATTAAAAATGCACAGAAAGAGCAAAATATTTGTTTTCCGTACCTAAGCGAATGCCGCAACCGTGAATCACGATGACAGTTGGTTGCATATGGTGCGTCAGGTGTTCTATAATGCCATGTTTGATGTTGGCATGCGGCTCTAAAATGTTTAAGTGGCTGTCCACATTCCAAGATGATTAAAAAGTTCAAACTACTGTGCTGAAATCCAACTTAAGCTGTCATTCGCAGTGGACACTGGACTGCCGTCTGGAGAACACTCACCGTGTCCGTTGGGTAGCTCCTTGACGTAGGTGGGGAAACATTTAACGGTGGCGCGCGGGTTGGTGACCCTGCCGAGCCCCAGATTGATCTGGGCCAGCAGACGCTTGTACACCTCCTGGATCTGCGATGGAGTCAGTACTATCTCCTGGCACGCCTCCTCCATCTGAGAAGGAGATAAGAAAACAGTCACAGTCAGATGCGTAACCAGTTGTTTGGTGTATGTTTTCTGTGGTTACTGGCAGGCACGTAGCCAAGGGGAGGGCGGCGGGGCGGCCGCCCCCCCCCCCCCCCCCCCCCAGGAAGGCCAGGAGGGCCCTTTTTGGCGCGCGCAGCGCGTCGAAAAGGGCCGACGAGACCGCGCGAAGCGCGGTATCATAGGCTCTTTACTACACGAAGCATGGTCTGTAGAGAGTTTAGAGGACTTCAGAGGCCCTTTAGGGCCACCAGGGCCCTCTCTGAAAGACTAGAGGGCCCCTTGGACGTTCAAAAGAGCCCTGTGCATGTCAGAGGGGCCCCTGGCCAGACCGAAAGGGTCCCTGAAAGGGAAAGGGTCAGAGGGCCCCCTGAGCACGTCGAATGGGCCCCCTGAACACGTCGAATGGGCCCCTATCCAGCACAGAGGGGCCCCTGGGCAGGTTGAGAGGCCCCTGAGCATGTCGACAGGGCGACAAAGCGGCCAGTGCAGTCCTTTTCCAGGTCATAGGGGCCCCTGAGCAGGTTGGGGGGCCCCTGGACAGACCAGAGGGCCCCTGGGAAGTTAAGAGGGCCCCTGTGCAGGTCAGAGGGGCCCTGACCAGACCGAAAGGGCACCTAGGTGGGTCAGAAGGGCCCCTGAACATGCCGAATGAGCCCCTAGCCAGCACGGAGGGGTCCCAGGGCAGGTCGGAGGGCCCTCGGAGCATGTCGCAAGGCGACAAAGCAGCCAGTGCAGTCCCTTGCTAGGTCGAAAGGGCCCCTTAGAAGGTTAAAGGGCCCCTGGAGAGACCAGAGGACCCCTGTAAAGTTAAAAGGGCCCCTGCGCAGATCGGAGGGGCCCCTGACCAGACCGAAAGGACCCCTGGGCGGGTGAGAAGGGCCCCTGAACATGCCGAAGTGGCCCCTGGCCAGCACGGAGGGGCTCCAGGGCAGGTCGGAGGGCCCCTTGAGCATGTCGGCAGGGTGACAAAGCAGCCAGTGCAGGCCGACCAGAAGAGTCGCTGGGCCGATCGGAGGGGCTCCTAGGCAAGTCAGAGGGGCCCCTGTCTAGACCGAAAGGGTCCCTGGGCCGGTCGGAAGGCCTCTTGAACATGCCGGATAAGTTCCTAGCCAGACTGGAGGGCCCCTGGGCAGGTCGGAGGGGCCCCTGAGCAGGGACGGCGGATTGCGGGGTACCCAAAATTCCCCCCAGTCGAAAAAAAAATCCTGGGGGGCAAAGGGTAGTTTTGCGCCCCCCCCCCCCCCCCAGATTTGCCTGATCAATCTGGGGAAACATGACCCTTCCCCTCCCCAGGATTTGCATTTGATGACACTAGCTCATCTGAATCTGTGCAGAGAGGGGGCGGTGCCTCGTCCCGTGGTGTGTATGGCTCGCTGTCTCGCCTGGCTGCGTGTCCGCTGCTGGTGTCTCGCTCCGCCGATCGCGCTATGAGATTTCCTGTCCCGATCCCTATACCTAACCTAATTAGCATACGATCAGGACTAACTTCCCTCTTAGATTCCGGTCGGTTTGCGTGGAAAATGTACCGAGGCCAATCATTTAGAGAGGAATGAAATGTACTGAATGAACAAGAACGCATGCGATCTTGAAATAACAACCTTTAATGTAAGGGGCTTAAGTAATTTTTCAAAGAGAAAAGATGTGTTCGACTTCCTTAGGAGTCAATCAGCAGACATAATATGTTTGCAAGAATTACATGTAGCTCCTGGCAAAGAAAACGTTTTTCGAAACCAGTGGGGTGGTAGAGCCTGGCTATCGCCAGTTAGTTCTGCAACAGGTGGAGTTGGCATTTTGATCCAAAATAAAACAGCCTGTACGTTTATTGACGTAGTTACTAATGACAAAGGAAGTGCCATATTTCTGAGCCTGGATATAGACTGATTTAGGATTAAAGTTGCAAATGTATATGGCCCCCCTGATCGCGATGATCCTTCATACTTTGAGGAAGTGTTCAGACTGGCTGTTTCTGACCAGACAGAACACTTAGTACTTTGTGGTGATTGGAATTTAACGTTAAATCCAGACGCAGATACATATAACTATGCCTCCCGTGACAGGCGATCAAGATCCCGTAGTTTGGTAAAACATAAATGCCTTGATCTGAACCTTCATGATGCCTGGAGAGTGATGAATGGTGATAAAAAACAGTTTTCATGGCGGAAGAACACTCCAGTTAAATGTGCAAGACTTGATTTTTTTCTTATCACCGACTCAATCATAAACAAGACCTCGTCGTGTGAGATTCTTCCTGCATGCAGGTCAGATCACTCCCGAGTATCTTTACGTCTAAATTTGAGTTCTCAAACAAGAGGAAGGGGATTATGGAAGTTTAATTGCTCTCTGTTGAAGGATTTAACTTACCTACAGCTAGTTAAAGAGGTTATTCAAGAGACAATCATTAGTTATGCTTGCCCGATCTACTCTGAATGGTACATCAAGAATCAGGAAGCGAGAAAAGACATGCAAATGACTATTACCGACGATCTGTTCCTTGAAATGTTATTACTGAACATACGGTCTAAAACTATCAGTTACACAATAAAAAAGACAAAAGAAAGAACTGAAAAAGAAAAACGTATATTATTAGAACTTCAAATACTAGAATCTGAGTCAAGTCCCACCTCCGAAGATATTGAAGAGATAGGTCGCAAACAGTCGGAATTACAAACTCTTAGATCAACTGCAAACGAGGGACGAATAATTCGTTCACGGGCAAGGTGGTATGAAGAAGGTGAAAAGGGATCATCTAGTTACTTCCTGAAACTAGAAAGGAGAAACTTCGAAAGTAAATTAATGCCTTCCTTGAACATAGGAGATCGAGTAGTAAAGGATTCCGGCGAGATCCTCACTGTACTTAGTGAACATTTTGCTGAACTGTTTCGAAATGAGGAGGCTGCCCTGGAACCCGAAGTTAATGGATATTTAGAAAGCGCAAAACTCCCCAGACTTTCAACTACAGAATCGCAAACCCTAGACAAGGACATAACGGTTTAAGAGCTGGGAGCAACTTTAATGAAGTTTAGTAATAATAAAAGTCCAGGCTCGGATGGATATCCCTATGAGTTTTTTAAGGTCTTCTGGGGTGATATTAAACACTTTGTTTATAGGTCCTTAACATATGGTTTAATAAAAGGAGAGCTTTCAATAACGCAACGGGAAGGACTTATAACTCTAGTGCCCAAACCTTCCAAACCTAAAATTGTATATCTAGCTGGAGGCCAATCACCCTTCTAAACTCAACTTACAAAATATTAGCTGGAACAGTTGCAAACAGGCTCAAAAAGGTGTTGGATTCTATTATACATCCAGATCAGACAGCATTTTTAAAAAATAGATTTATTGGTGAAAACACCCGTGCCACTTATGATATCTTGTGGGACACATACCGCAATGATACAAAGAGATTATTACTCTCTGTGGATTTTAAGACCGCCTTTGATGTAATGAGTTGGAGGTTCTTGGAACACTGTTTATATAAGTTCAATTTTGGAGAAAAGTTCATAAATATCTTTTTGTGTTTGCACAAACACATCTTTTCGCGTATTGTCTACAATGGAAATATGTCCAAACAAATAATAAACTTAGAAAGGGGCTGCAGACAGGGAGACCCCATATCATGCTACTTCTTTATTATCGGGGCAGAAGTTTTAGCAAATAGGATCAGGCAAAACACCACTATTCGAGGAATCAAGCTCAGGCGTACCCTTATTAAAGTCATACAATATGCTGATGACACGACTTTTTCCTTGACGGATCAGAGGAAAGCCTAAGGGCTAGTTTCGGCGAGCTTGGCGGGTTTGCAAAATATTCTGGACTAAAGCCTAATGTTTCAAAGTGTCACGCAATGTGGATAGGACGGCAGGCGTTTTCGAGCGAGAAAATATGCCCCGATATCAACTTGAATTGGGTTACAAAACTCAAGCTCCTGGGGATCGTTTTTAATCCACACTGTCGAGATATCGTAGCTGAAAATGTAACACTAAAGAAAGATGCAATCTTGAGGACAATTGGAATGTGGCAAAGCCGACATTTGACATTGGTTGGAAGAATCACTATAGCCAAGTCATTATTATTGTCACAAATTACCCATATAATATCATCGCTACCTGACCCCAGTGAAAATGTCATAAAAGATATAAAAAAAATACTATTCACATTTGTATGGGGCTCAAAAAGAAACCCATTGAAAAGAATAAGATTATGTCAGCCTTTACACGAGAATGGCCTGGCAATGATAGATATTGCATCGTACATCAAATCACTAAAAATGAAATGGATAAAAAGGCTAATAACGGGAAAACACAGCGCCTGGCACTCACTTGTACCTGCAAAAGTTCAGAGCGAATTCATCTGGAATTTCGGTGTTGCAGCTCTGAAAAAGGTTTTGAGAGAAATATGCAACCCATTCTGGAGAGATGTAATTTCTGCTTGGCTACATTTTTCCAGTGTGTTCACAACGCCTGATGAACACCTTTACAATGAAAACTTATTCAATTCTGATCACACAAAATTTAAAAACTCGCGATATATTAGTTGGGAAAGGAAGGGTTTATGTCTCATAGGTGATCTCTTCGAAGGCAACAAGCTTTTAACGTGGCAAAGGTTTAAGGATCTCTACAATATTCCATGCATTCACCTTGATTATCTTGGCCTGGTGCACAGTTTACCGAGGATTTTGCAAAAGGACCAACCAAATGGCTGGTATCAGCATCGCCCCTCAATACCTGCTCGTATTCACTATCTTTTAAGTAATGCAACTTTCACAAAGCTGTTTGCTAGAGGATTAATGAAAAACAGCACAAGAACTCAAAATGATATCGACAGGATTGAGTGCAAGTGGAGGAGAGACATTGACACATTCGAGCCATTGTCAGTACAGGTCGTGAGCAAGTGTTTGTGCAACACGATATACATCCTTTCAGTTCAAAGTAGTAATGCGCATTTTAACTACTAACACCTTTTTGCGCTTGATTCATTACATAGAAGATGAACGGTGCACCTTCTGCGGTGCGGCCCCTGAGACATTAACTCATTTATTCCTGTCATGTCACTATGTGCAAAGTCTTTGGCATGACATTTCACGATACCTCTCAGTGAACGGCCTCGAGCAAATTTGTGATAGAAAGAAAATATTCGGAGATTGTAAAAATGCGTTGATAACCCACATAGTAACACTGGCAAAATACTTAATATATGATGCTAGGTATAGGGAGATACGGCCATCTTTCATCCAGTTTAAATCGTCCCTGAAGCGCGATTTTGAAACTGAAAAATATATAGCAGCAAAGCAAAATAACTTAGATAACTTCAGCAAAAAGTGGAGCGAGTTAAACGCTGATTTAAGCGCTGGTGACTGATGACTCTTATAATCCATTTCGTTATATTTTCATTGCCAACAAAAACCCGGTCCTTGCTCCGTCCCCTCATGCGCGATTTGGCGGATTGCGACATGTCTGGCGGCGGCGGCGTGGCCGGCGGGTGGCGCCATCTGCCGTACTCCCGCTGCTACTAGTGTCGCGGGTCTACCGTCTCTGGCGACTGTAGTCGTGTCTTCGTCTGTAGGCTATTGACTGGCCTCCGATGCTGATGGGCCGGTCGCCGCCGATGCAACCGTTGTCGCCGCCGCCTCCGCCGTCGATGCTCCTGCCGCCGTCGCCGCCCTCACCAACACAGGCATCCTACTACAGTGCCAGTAAAGTAGGATAGGCGCCCGCGCCCTCTTCCCACCCGAGCCGACCCGGGACCGGTCCCGACAGATTCTGCCGGGCCGGTCGGCCTGCCGGGCGTGTGGGTCGCCGACCCAGCTGGTCGACGGCTCGCACGCCCGACCGGTGGCGAGGCGGGCGCCGCTTCGCGAGGATTGGCCGCGGTGAACGCGAGGCGGCGCGGGCCGCCTGCGATATTCATACTGAATGTTGAAATGTATGAGTGAGTGTCTGTGGTGGTGACAAATATACGAGAGAAAAAAAAAGGATTTGCATTTGAGGGGGGATTTTGGGTACCCTGCGCCCCGCAATCCGCCGCCCCTGCCCCTGAGCATATCGGCAGGGCGACAAAGCAGCCAGTGCAGTCCCTGGCCAGGTCGGAAGGACCTCTGAACAGGCCGAATGGGCCCCTTGGCACACAAGAGGGGCTTCTTGGAAGGTCAGAGGAGTCTGGTGAGACCGGAAGGGTCAAAGCACGTAGAGATCCCAGATGAAGATTAAATACAAAGAGGACTTACCACAATACAAAATATTAAAAGCGGAGCTTTCGGGTATATTGTAACACCCTTCGTCAGGGTGCTACAATATACCCGAAAGATCCGATTTTATTTTTTCCTGTAGAGTAAGCCCTCTTTGTATTATATATATATATCACCCACCCCACATCATGTCTTTTCGCTTCGTTACTGGTATGTCGAATGTGAACGACGCTGAGGCTCCTGGTTCTGTTAAAATGGTGGTTACCAGAAGAAAAAAACGAAAACTATACGCATTCGTTAATCACCTTCATCAGATAAAGTCGCTTATACCTAAATTAACCTTATTTAACATTTCCAATATCATACATGGTAGTACTGTCCGCCCCTGTAGCTCAGTTGGGAGAGCGCTGGATTTGTTAACCTCACCCGGTGTGGCAGGCCGGGTTCGAGTCGCTTCGGCGCTCGCTATTTGCCCCTGACTGGGATGGCCTGCGGCCGGTGACAGCGGTTGCACTCAAGGTCAAGTGCAACCGCTGCCTCACCGGGTGAGGCAGCGATGTGAGCCTGCGCAACAAGCTCTGCTTAGCGCTGGTCCTGACCTCGGAAACCCGTCCATTCAAAAGGTTCGGAATAAAAATAAAAAATAAATACAGAGCCGAACCTGCCACGCCATGCAATGTTATAAGTTACTTCGAGTAAATGCACCCGAGATCACACAATGATACCCACATTTCATGAAATCGAATAATTTTTATCCCACAGAAAAGCCTACATAGAACACAACATACGGCGAATGAATATCCAGTGTTCCAATCTCCTGAACCCTATCGAGTTGTATCGCTCCGATACAATAATGTCGATGTGAGTTGGGCGTTCCTGTTCTGGTATGGCTGCACTTTGCAGAGAGGGAGCAGGAAGGAAGGCATGTCATTCACCGAATGCATTGCAAATGCAACCACGCACCGTACCTCGAACTGACATAGTCGCATTGATGAGAAACGCACCGGAGCACGGGAGCTCTGTCTCGGCCCCACACCTCGGTTATCAATTATATTGCATCACACGACACACCCTCAGCATGCAGCCAATCAGCGCCCAGCGGCTGGAGAGACGACCAATGAGCGGCCAGCCGGTCGGGGTGTGGCGGCCGCCGGCCTCAGAAATATACATCCGGTTCGGCTAGCTGTATTGTCGCTGTGCTGGGGTCGGGTTGGGCGGGTCGCTGTGCTGGAGTCATTGTCGCTGTGCTGGAGTCGGGTTGGGCGGACGGGCTGGTCGGCGGGCGGGATTGAGATAGGGTTGCAGGTGGAGAGACTTGGCAGAGGGACGGACTAGCCGTGCCAGCCGGGCCCGCACAGCCAACCACACCTCCCGAAATAGTTCAGAGGCGTGCACTCTGCACGTGGGATCAGATGATGATGATGATGATCAGATAGGTGGTGACGATGGTGACAACAGGAAGGGAGTTCTTGTGGACACAATAACCCCAGATAGACTTCTGATATGACTATGTTAACACATGTGCGCTGCTGATAACAGAAAATTGCAAACACACAATCGCATCAGCAGATTCTCGCCAACTGATCTTTGCATGATAACCGTACGTAGCGTTACGTGTTGTTATCTATGTCAGTCAGTTGATATTGTTGTCTGTTGTGCAGTGTATTTGCTATATTGAAAAATGCGAAACGGTTTGCAGCCAAACGACAAAATAGCTTTCAAACTTAGCAAAACACCCTCTCCATGTTTCATCGGTGGCTAAAAAAGAAAATGTATTTCCGTGTAAGTCTATCAGGGAAGCAGCCAAAATGTTAACAAATATATAAACTACGGACTGCACCGCACAATGCACCACAAAAGCCTGAGTTGGTCGTATTTCGGAATCGAGCATGTACCGAATATTGTATGCAAAATGTGTATTGCATTGTATGCATTCGTTTGCTACTTGGTTAAACCCGGCATAGGACCGACGTGTTAGCTAACAGACAAATCACAGCACCAAACACTCCGCACTTGGTTGATGCCATGCTTTACCGGACATAGGTTTTGCAACCCAACTGCTAGGTAAGATGAGTGGGCTAAAGGCATGCAAGTGAACACCTTCTCCGCTCGAGAATAACAAATTGAACGATAACCAATGCAAAGTTCTAAGGCGGGCTAAAGGCATGCAAGTGAACACCTTCTCCGCTCGAGAATAACAAATTGAACGATAACCAATGGGAAACAAATGTAAACATGACAACCGTTTTTAGGCAAAACAGAAATGAATACATACATTCACGTTCTAAGGCGGTGTCTCCCCTATATCCAGAAATCGCATTTACCGGTCGCATTTGTATTACAAAATTATTATAACACTAATCGGAAATATCGTCAAGTAATCCTTCTTGAAATGCAATATAGAGCGCATCACTGCACATTAACTACCGCTACGACCATCGCCACCTCCCACACCACTATCTGGCCTCTCCGAGATCTAGACTGCAGACTGCACAGCACGACCAGCGACGTCCACTGGTCGTCCGGGTCGCGACTTACCCTGGACGAGGTGGGCGTGCTGATGAGGTTACTCCTCTCCTGCCCCAGACCGGGCATCCTCAGACACTCGGGCATTTCGACTATCGACCTGCGTGAAGCGTTCGGCGCTCGCCGGGCAGTCCAGCGCTCGTCTGCCGACCTTCAATTGTCGCCAGTCGATCGGCCGGCCCCCAGCGCCGACGCCCCCATCCACGCCAACAGCGCGCACGCGTCGTCCGATCGAGCCGGCCGGCACGAGACGCCTCAGGCGGCACGTGACCTATGACGTCACGCGTGGCCTGCGGCGTAGAGCGGTGGCCTGATATGCTGCATGACCGCTATCCGGCCAAATCTGTCCCCGGGCGCAGCGGCGGCACGAGGCAGCTGGCAGAGCCAGGTGGTCGGAGGCAGGGAGGTCCCCAGAGAAGAAAACAAGTCGAGGGAACTTTCAGGAATAGATCAGTTTTCTTTTCGGCGTAGTTCCGCATCTCTGCGCCAGGCCGATATTAATCGGATTCAGCATTGCGCAACGATTTCGTGGGTCTTTTATAACCTTCCACGTTGATTCACCAGGTCTTCACGAGATCATGACGAAATCATGGAGAAGCCAAAAATAATTATGTGAATTAGGTACTTCATACTTGGCTATCGAACGTGTAGCCAAAGAAACATGTATGTATTGCTTTTTCTTTATCACCATCGTCATCATCATCATCATCATCATCATCATCATCATCATCATCATCATCATCATCATCATCATCATCATCATCATCATCATCATCATCATCATCATCATCATCATCATCATCATCATCATCATCATCATCATCATCATCATCATCATCATCATCATCATCATCATCATCATCATCATCATCATCATCATCATCATCATCATCATCATCATCATCATCATCATCATCATCATCATCGTCGTCATCATCATCATCATCATCATCATCATCATCATCATCATCATCATCATCATCATCATCATCATCATCATCATCATCATCATCATCATCATCATCATCATCATCATCATCATCATCAACATCATCATCATCATCATCATCATCATCATCATCATCATCATCATCATCATCATCATCATCATCATCATCATCATCATCATCATCATCATCATCATCATCATCATCATCATCATCATCGTCATCATCATCATCATCATCATCATCATCATCATCATCATCATCATCATCATCATCATCATCATCATCATCATCATCATCATCATCATCATCATCATCAACATCATCATCATCATCATCATCATCATGCTAATTTAAGATAAATTACGAGTTAACTCGACACTGACTGGGGGGAACGCCCCCCCCCCTGACGAACTTTCGTAATAGCTCAAAAACCAATAGCGCTATCAACGTAAAACTGTGGTTACCTTCTGTTACATTAATGTTACGTCTTCTCTGCAAAAATGAAGCCATTTCGTCGATTTTTTTCTCTCTCAAGATATAGCGACTTTAATGACGTCACTACACACGAGTTTGGCGGGAAAGAATAGCTAAATTTTAACAGACCGTAAAAAACATATTTGGAGAAAAATGCAATAACAAAACGTAAAGTGATAGTAAATTACAAGGGCTACAAAATAGCTATCTCGGATTTGTAAAATTTGGTTTTTGACACAAAAAAAACGCAATTTGTTTTGCAAAAATGCCCACAAATTCAAAATTTCAGAAGATATTTTAAAAAAATCGGAATACATATTAGATAAACACGTCTGTGCAATTCCCAAACCAAATTTTGAAAACAATATCACCATTGTTGACTGACTTATAGCTTCTAAAGTAGGTATGAGTAACTCATGACGTTTTTAAAATTGCTTTTGTTTTTGTTTGTAATGACCAGCTAGGAACAAATAAATGTCACCACTGCAATTTCTGAGGAAACCCTGGCCCAGAAACATGCTTTTTAATTTAGACTTATCAATTTCTCATTTTGACCTTATGTGACCTGGCCTTGACCTGAGCTTGACACTAACTTCACTTAAATAAAGTCAGGTGGTACAGTTACTATCACTATCGAATTATACGTGTAAAATAACACATAAAACATATGTCGCATGACTTTGGTAGATATTTTGCGCATAGTGACCTTTTGTGACCTGACCATGACCTTGAACTTTGCAAAAAAATATCACTTTAGCTTATGTGGGATACCTTTGAGAGCGCTTCGGGTGATCATGCATAGTGATCTTCGGGTGACCTTTGGGTGGCAGCGGCAGCATTCAAGGTCAGATGAAGCCATCGGGCCAGGCGGACCGTCCTCAGTCGTTAGGGGACGTACAACTTTCGCTATTTAATTCTATCGTATACCTGGAATTGCCCGACCGGAAGTTGGGGTCAGGACCCACGCAACGCCAACAAGCTCTACTTAGCGTGGGTCCTGGTCTCGGAAATCCAACCAATCAACACATTCGGACTAAAAAAAAAATGCACTCAAATACCTCAATTTTAACCTTTGACCTGACCTGACATGTCACCTGACATGTGACCACAATTTGCAAATTTCGAGTATGCTTTAGATGCGTCTCATTGATAGCTTTGCTTTCGAATGCCGCCTTGTGCGTCTCGCTACGATCATTGGTTCGGAAGATAGCCGGGGGCGCCCCTCTCCCCCAGTCAAAAATCATGACAGGAAACGAAATAGTTGACTGCGGGCGCCGCCAATTTCAACCAGCGAGAGCGGTTTGAAAGGATTCGTTTAAACCCTTCTGCCGCAGCTGAAAAGGTTTTAATAGGTGATGAAGATGCAAGAATATCGGCTTCTTTCCAATTTTGTGCGGGTCTCCTTTTATTCTATTTTTCAGGTGGATTATATCATGCATAATCCTTCTCTGTTTGAACAATATATTACATTATTTATTAGAGCAAATTTCCGCTAAACTGTCGATAGCTGACAGAAGGCTGTTAATCCCGAAAGATACCATTAATTCACTGATCCGGTCATTGACCAATGGAAAAATGTCCGTTATCTCTGAGATTAGACCGACGGCGATACGCACGTGACACCTGTGTAAACAATGAGCCCACCGCCTTCGGTTGCACTTCCGTCGGTTTACAGCGGGTCGCGTGACCGTGCCCCCGCGGCCGCGGGATAGTGAGTCACGCCTTGCGCTGCCTCCCGAACCGCAGCGCCAGTTATGTTCGTCACGGATGCGGCCTTGAGGAACAAACTTATGATATGACAGCCTTGAAGAACGCGCCGCGCTGACAAATCACGACCACGGAATATGTTGCGTTGGACTCCACGAAAACGGCGCAAGAATGGAGCATCGGCAGCCAGACGGAGCGAAGGAGGCAGGGCCGGAGGGAAGGAGGCAGGGCCGAAGGAGGCAGGGCCGGTGACATGGCAGTATGAGGCGCGGGCAGCCTCGGTGCTTGTAATGCTAGAGGGCCTGATAGAGGGCCTGTATGACCTATTGTTGTCTCTACTTCAGCACTTCGGACGTTGAGCGCCCCACGCGGTTTAAAGTCCCTATTTTCCGAGACTCGCGATAAAGTGTGTGGACAATCTTGTGTGTTTCGGTTCCCATATTTGCAGTTATCTGGTATTCCTAGTAGCAAGACCGCATTGGTCCAAATGATTAGGTGTTTCTTGGGCAATGTGTACACTGTACACTGTACAGTGTGACCGGGGACGTTAACCTATCAGCGAAGATATCGCCCTGACGATGGTTGGTCAACGCTCCCGATCACAATCACACAGTATGTGCACATTTCTCAAGAAACACCGCCCGAGTTTATCCGGAGCATACGTGATTATTCTGGGGGTTTGCTGAATAGCTTGCGCAGTTGGCAGTCACTCGCTTCCGGAGAACGCCTTCGGATGCTACGAACACTGCTGGTAAGGTAAACGGAAAGGATGAGTCGCTAGTGGAAGCTCCTGCGCATCGCTGGCAAATACTGCGGTACAATTTGGGTGCGAGTTTGCGTTTGGGTGGGATAAGAGATGGGTGGGATAAGAGATGGGTGGGATAAGAGATGGGTGGGATCCCACAATTTGGGTGGGATAAGAGACGACCGATGACCGTGTAAATTATCCGCGTGCCTTGGCTCTGTGCGCTTTTGGGCTTGTTGCCTGGGGCGGTAGACTTTCCGCAACACACTGAAGCAAAACGGCACGGTCTACGCGTCAGGAAAGTGAAATGCATTATCAAAGGATAAGTGCAGTAAGTGCAGTGGAAGTAGAAGAGTAGGCGCAAATAGAAAATGCAGCATTTGAATAGGTACGTAGGTACTGTAAAGAAAACGAAACATTGCAGGTGCGATAGGAACATAAAACAAGACAAATAAATTAGTGGAGCAAACCAGATTCTTCTAAAGTAAAACGCTGAAATGCTATTTAATTATCTACGCCTTGGTATGCGTTTTTTAAAGGGTCACCTCAGAGTTGAGCTGAAAAAACTAATGACATTTGTTATTGTTCGGACCACTGGCGGATCCAGCCTCTCTCCGTGTGGGGGGGCATCTTTTTGTGGCAAAAAGGTACCCCCTTCCTTGTTTTCCGCGGATTTGGGCCGGTCACCTTATTTTGGTATTCGAGCTTAAGAAATTCACTTTTCAAATTCACAACAACAAAAATTTCCCCGAAAACAATTTTTTTTTGGGGGGGGGGTTAAAAACCCCAAATTTCTCAAATCCGAGATAGCCATTTAGAAGAGAATGTCATTTCCTTTCTTATAACGTTTGTATTTGCAATTTCCTTCAAAACTTTGTTTCTACGATTTGTTCACACATTTATCGTTTTTCCACCAAAAATGGCATGACATGACGTCATTAAAACGTAAGTTACCTCCCCAAATACTGCATCAATTTAATGAAAATTTGATAAGAAGACGTAGAATTAATGTAACATAAGGTACTTGGTTTCCCCACACACCATGTACTGCCTTACCGTGTGGGGTGGATGTCGAGATGTCCAGCGCAAACGTGTCCAAAAGGTGCTGAACCATACGGCTCAAATTGTCACCTCCTCAAGGCGTAACGAGCATGTCACACCTCTTTTTGAGGAGCTCAATTGGCAGAGACTGGAAAAACTCATTTTGGAGAAGGATATTGTGACCATTCATAAAATTCTGAATGAATGAGGGAAACATATTCAGCAAATTGAAAGCTTTAGTGGAGCTCCCGAGCAGGAGGGGGGGGGGGGGGGGGGGGGGTTTCAGCACGCAGCACCCGGGACCGTCGAAGCTGGTCAGCTGCATCTTTCCTAAAGTACGCACCGAACGAACGCGCTCGAGCTCTTTCTTCATGTACCGCGTTGTTGCTAGTTGGAACGGAGCGACACCCAGCCGTGCGTGAGGCTCCAACTGCTAGAATTGTGTGGGAGGAACGTCAGAGCGGAGGTCCCTAGACACTGTGCAGCTTTAATTGATTGTATGACCTCATTACACTATGTGTGACGTTTTAATAGCCATTCTTGTCGTTTATCTTCATTGCAGACTTTTGTCACGATGTATTTTTACCGTCGCCCATTTGCGTTTTTTTTCTTCTCTTCATAATCATCGCCTTGCTTTTAGTTTTAGGAGGGCATGTAAGGTGTGATGCATGGACTTGTCTAAATTGCATTTGATTAGCGCGGTGACCTATGTACAACTGACTCTACAACATAACAGTCACTATGTGGACGTTGTAACGAAGCTTAAATAAATAAATAAATAAATAAATACTCAAAGTTTCAGGTATGATATCCTATCATAGTTCTCAAGTTATTGAGAAAATCCGGAAGAAGGCAGATTCTATCCCTGTCTGTCCCAACTACCGGTATTGGGTCTTGTAGGAAGAACTTGCTGGCTGACGCGCAGTGGTTGAAGGGGGCGGGCGCTCGCGTCGTAAAACTCCACGGTCTGCGATTTGAGGACTCCTGCCCTCTTGTCGCACTCCTCGGCCACGCGCCGCCTGCAGAAGTCGGCGAACGCCCGGTGGTGTGCTGGCACGGCCGAGCGCAGCGGGCGGCCGTAGAGTACCTGGGGCGGAGCGAGCGGCCGTCTGCCCGCGGGGTGTTCTGCAGCTCTCGGAGACCTTCCTCGAACTCTTCGGCATCGAAGTTTCCTGTCGTCGGCTTCTGCACCACCGCCTCTTAACGGCTTCACCGCAGCCGCCGCGTGAAACGCCGGCCCTGCGGGGTGGAGAGCTGGTGCGTCACTCCCCATCTCCGTAGTGAAGTGACGTGTGTGTCGGACTGTGAACAGAGGCCCGCCATCTGTCCGGAGCGTGCTGGGGACGCCTGTGGCCGCGAACAGGCTCTGGATTCAAGAAGACCAGGGTCCACGAGGACGTTCCTCCGGGGTAGTGAGTACACGGACGGCCAACCGGAGAGATGCATCGGCGTATACGAGGTACGCGCGACCCGCCCAGGAGAAGTAGTCCGCAGAGACAGCTTCGAACACCTGGGTGGGTGTGGCCAAGTCCAGCCATCGGCTCCTGCGGTCGACTCGGAACAGCCTCTTCACAGCGCCGTGGTCCGGAGACCGGAGCGCCTTCAGCCGCCTCTGGTGGGGCGCTGGTGGTGAGACGGGCGATCAGGCTTCCCGCCTGATGTGACGAGTTCCTTCTCTGCCTCTTCCTCGTCTGGAGTCGGGCAGTTCGACAGGTGCTGGAGACAGTCTGTCCTCGTCGTCCCACGCTGGCTCGATGGGTGTGGCCCTGGGCCTAAACGTCCTCTTCTGAGCAGCGGTTACTTGTTGGCGACCACCTCTTGATGCTGCGGGGTATTCTGCTACTCCAGACGGTCTTCGTTTTCGCTTGCGACTAACGGCAGGATGCTTGGCAGTCGGGTGTTGACGCTTCTTTGCGTCTTCTCAGCAATGGGAGGCAGCTGCAGGTTGCCGCCGATCCGTCGGCAGGAGTGATCCACGCCAGCCGCCGCGCGGCGGGGACGGTTCGCACTGCAAACTGGCGGCAGACGAGACTCGTCGCGTCCCATCTCGCCGCTGCAGTTTGGCGCCCCCCCCCCCACCCCCCCCCCCTCCAGTGTGCGTCCACCACCGCAGCGGGGGGAACCTCTCCTCGGGTAGACGATCCCTAGGTCGGCTGTGGCCCTCGCTGGTGCTGGTTACGGTGCTGGCAGTCCTCGGAGCGTAGCGAGAGTGGGTGTCTCCGTAGACGGGACGCGAGCCGGCGGGCGGGAGCGGGCCGCGTCGGCGCCGGCCAACGGCAGGTAGCCCGGCCGCCACGCGCTCCAGCAGCGCTATCAGGCGCTCCTCTCGTAGCTGGCCTTGCCGCTGAGCCTCCTGCGCCAGCTTCATCTGCTGCGACAGGAGCTGTGTGAGGAGCGCCACACTCGCCGTCTTCTCGTCCGGTGGCTGCTCGCCGCTGTGATCCTGTATCAGAATACCGACCCGCGCCATGTTGCCATGTCGGCTCGGCCAGGACTGCCCCGGCCCACCGGGCCGCACAGCATAGCACAACAGTACCTATATCTTGATCATTTAGTCAAACCAATGCCATATTCAACATTTCAGGTACGAATACCCCTTATTAAGCATATTCACAGCTATTGGCAAAGTGGACTGGTTTCCTTTAACAGCAGGCGCGATTGCAGGTTTGTGTTAGTCCCCCTTCTCTGTCTATATGCTCGACAGCGGAGAGGGGTGGAACGCTAATATCGTCTCTCCTCTCCCCCCTCTCTCCGACTCCGACACTGTCATCCCACGCTGCCGCTCCATGAGCACCGCGCTCTCCAGCACGGTTGCGGTCCAAACAGGCCGTAACGTTATATCCCCAGTCCAGTCCACAGAACTGGTGGCAGGGCCAGTATGTATGTACAGCTGAGCGAAACTGTCTGCTGGCCGGAGGGAAGCGTGCATGTGTTCGGTTCCTGGGTCGGAGGCGGTGCCCTGTTGTCTCAGTTATTGATAAAGGTCAGGCTTGGCACTTGGCAGGTGCCAGGAATCGGGATGTATCCCGGCTCGCTAGGAACACTCCGGCATAGGCGTAGGAACAAGGGGGGCCAGGGGGGCAATTACCCCCCACACACTTTTTAAAGTGGAGGGGCCAACCATATGATTTGCCCCTCCCCCCCCCCCCCCCCCACATCAACACACTTTTTATCCGTAATTTAACCCATAGCGTCGTAGCTGCGATTTGGGGACCCCTGAAACTGACCGAGGGCTCCTAAGATCGACCGAGGGCGCCCCTGAGATGCACCCTAAGTTCAACTGAGGGCCCCTGAGATCGACCGAGGCGGGTCAGTCGATCTCAGGGGCCCCTGAGATCCGTCCGATGGCCCCCCTGAGATCGTCCGAGGACCCCCTGAAACTGACCGAGAGGCTCCTAAGATCGACCGAGGGCCCCTGAGATGCACCCTAAGTTTCAACTGAGGGGCCCCTGAGATCGACAGAGGCCCCCTGAAATCGAACGAGGACTCCCTGAGATTCATTGGACGGCCCCTGAGATCGGCCGAGGGCCTCTGAGATCGACCTCGATGGCCCCTGGGATTGACCGAGGGTCCCTGAGATCGGACCGAGGCCCCCCGGTTGGTTTCAGAGGGGCCCTCAGCCGATCTCAAGGGGACCTCGGTGAATTTCAGGGGGCCCTCGGTTAATATCATGGGCCCTCGGTGTATCTCAGGGGCCCTCGATCAATATCAGTGGGCCCTCGGTCGATCTCAGTGGACCCTCGGTGTATCTCAGGGGACCCTCGTATCGATCTCAGGGGCCCCTGAGATCGACTGACCCGCCCACTGATAAGCACCGATGGCCCCAGAGATACACCCCAAGGGCCCTGAGATACTCCGAGGGTCCCTGAGATCGACCAAGGCCCCACCCTGAGATCGACCGAGGGCCCCCTGAGATCGAAACAAGGGACCCCTGAGATACACCGAGGGCCCACTCAGATCGACAGAGGGCCCCCCTGAGATCGACCGAGGGCCCCTGAGATCGGCCGAGGGCCCCTGTAAATGCAGCACGAGGGCCCCTTGAGATCGGCCGAGGGCCATCTGAAACCGACCGAGGGCCCCTGAGTATCGACCGACCGCCCACTGAGATGCACCTAGGGCACCGGAGATACGCCCGAGGGCCACTGAAATACACAGCGGGCCCCCTGATATGCACCGAGGGCCCCTCTGAGATACACCGAGGGCCCTCTCAAATCGACCGAGGGGCCCTGAGCCCGACCGAGGGCCCTGAGATCGACCGAGAGCCCCCCTGAGATGCACTGAGGGTCCCCTGAAGATACACAAAAAGGCCCTCGGAGATGCCTGAAATGTGCAGAGGGCCCCCTGAAATACACCGAGGGGCCTCACTCAAATCGACCGAGGCCCCCCCTGACATCGACCGAGGGCCCCTGAGATACAACCTGCCAAGCCACCACCAGGGTGTTTTTTTTTTTCTCGCATTGCTGCTCTTAAACTACTGGAGCTAGCGTCTTTACAATTTCTGACTTTTCCCCAAATTGAATTTCGCATGTCATGTCAAAATTTTGAAGAAGAACAAAAATGGGCCCAGCAAGGCGGTTCCAGGCTCCTGTTTTGGGGGAGAGTTTTACAAATGTGGTTGTGCGGCGCATACTTCCTTCGTAGTTTGCGGTGCAATAAATGCGTCAGAAACATTTGTATTGCAATATGCATGATAAATACCAGGATTGTACACATTTTGGCAGAGGTGCACTCAAGTACAAAAAAAATGGGAGCCGATACCCTCCCTCAAATTAGGTCCAACTTTCAAATTAGAAAGATGATCAAAAGCGTGACGCGCATGGCGCCCCCTCCGCCACTTTATTTACCTGGATCCGCCTATGCGCAATATATTACATTTAACAAATTACAGCAAATAATGTCCACATGTGATCGTTCATACCGCTCCAAACAATCACGAACAGCAACATAATTTGTTCTCAGAAAATCTCCCCCCCCCCCCCCATTTTACATCCCCTGACTACGCCTATGATTTTTCATTGTTGGTACTTGTCTTGTGATATGTTGAAGACCAGTAACATTTCAAGCTCAAAACGGTTTGTTGCATGAAAAATCGGTCCAACCATATGGCCACAATCCTAATAAAAAACACACCCAAAATTTACGTATTTGTGTGCCCGCTGGTCCCCCCATTTAACAAAAAAGAAATTCGGGTTCAAAAAGAAAGATCATTTGATGACGAATCGAATGGTTTTTGTCCCATCGAAATCGACCGAGAGCGATCGAGGGGGAGGGGGGCAGAAATCTTCCCCGCACGTTAACGTAATTATAGCCGCCCGCAAGGTGTTAAACCGCGCCCCGCTGGGGGCGGGGGGGGGCAGAATCTGCCCCCGACTCCCGGATTGTCTCAATAACTTGACAACTGTGATAGATATCAAGGTGAAACTTTCAGTACCTTTATGCTGCATCAATTTGACGTCTTCTCACCAATTTTCAATGAAATTTATGTATTATTGTTGGGAGATAATTACGTTTTAATGACGTCATGTCCTGACCATTTTTGGTGGAAAAACGATAAATGTTTGACAAATCTTAGAAAATAGAGTTTTGAAGCAAATTCCAAAAAAAAAAAACTTCAAAAGAAAGGAAAGAACATTTTCTTCAAAATGGTTATCTCAGATTTGCGAAATTTTGGGTTTTTGATTCCCCAAATAAAATACACTTTTTTTCCGGAAAAAAAATCCACATTTTTTTTTTTTAATTTGACAAGTGAATTTCTTAACCTCGAATACCACAATAAGGTGACCTGCCCAAAGCCGCGGAGGAAAAATGGGGGGTACTTTTTGCCACAAAAAGACGATGTTCGTCACTCCACGGCCCACATATGCCCGAAGCGGTGCACCGTTTTTTTACATTTCCCTTTTTATATTTGCATGTGATCTATCCAATCACATACAAAAGTGGAAGACTATATCTGACAATTAGACAATGTTACAGATATTAAAATTTGTAATTATCGAGTAAAAACGAATCTCTCGCTCGCCCGCCAGACTCGATTTCCGCCAAGACATATCAGAACAGTGGAGTGAGCCAGAGAGATGAGTTGTGAGGCCGTAGAGCGAGACGGCTGTATGATTGCATGACCATTGTGAGTGAGACAATGTGCAGTGCTGTTGTATTGATGTGCTCATTGTTTTGTGAATAATTAGCTCTTCGGTGGGAACAAACGAGAGAAAAAAAAGAGATATCAGAGATGTTCGAGATGACTAGGGTTCGAGCCCCAACTCCAGCCAACTACTTGCCTGCGATCAGGGTAACCTGTACAGAAACAACAGCTGCTCATGGTCAGATATATGACCTTGGCAGGGATTTGCCAATGTCTACACTCTTCACCTCTCATCTTTAGCAGTATATTGCTGTAAAAAATCTCAGAAGACTCACCTTCTTTCTTGCCTCACCGCGGGCATTTTGTCGCTCCGTGCGCGTTCCTGCGTCGTCCCGCAGCACCGCCGCTCCCACAAGCCGCCGAGAGCTGCCGCCGCGAGCTGCCGCTGTACCAGTGAACAGCTTCAACCACCCACTGCTGCCTGCCGAGAGCTGCCGCCGCGAGCTGCCGCTGTACCAGTGAACAGCTTCACCACCCACTGCTGCCGCCGAGAGCTGTCGCCGAGAGCTGCCGCTGTAACCAGTGAACAGCTTCACCACCCACTGCTGCCGCCGAGAGAGCTGCCGCCGCGAGCTGCCGCCTGTACCAGTGAGCAGCTTCACCACCAACTGCTGCTGCCGCCGAGAGCTGCCAGCCGCGAACTGCCAGCTGTACCAGTGACGCAGCTTCACCACCCACTGCTGCCTCGCCGCGCTGACGCCGCAGAGCTGCCGCTGTACCAGTGAACAGCTTCACTCACCCACTGCTGCCAGCCGAGAGCTGCCGCCGTCGAGCTGCCGCTGTACCAGTGAACAGCTTCACCACCCACTGCTGCCGCCCGCTGACGCCGCGAGCTGCCGCTGTACCAGTGAACAGCTTTCACCACCCACTGCTGCCGCCGCTGAACGCCGAGAGCTGCCGCTGTACCAGTGAACAGCTTCACCACCCACTGCTGCCGCCGCTGCCGCCGAGAGCTGCCGCTGTACCAGTGAACAGCTTCACCACCCACTGCTGCCGCCGCTGACGCCGAGAGCTGCCGCTGTACCAGTGAGCAGCTTCACCACCACTGCTGCCGCCGGAGAGCGTGCCGCCGCGAGCTGCCGCTGTACCAGTGAGCAGCTTCACCACCCACTGCGTGCCGTCCGCCGCTGCGCCGAGAGCTGCCCGCTGTACCAGTGAACAGCTTCACCACCCACTGCTGCCGCCGCCAGATAGCTGCGCCGCGAGCTGCCGCTGTACCAGTGAGCAGCTTCACCACCCACTGCTGCCGCCGAGAGCTGCCGCCGCGAGCTGCCGCTGTACCAGTGAGCAGCTTCACCACCCACTGCTGCCGCCGCTGACGCCGCGAGCTGCCGCTGTACCAGTGAGCAGCCTTCACCACCCACTGCTGCCGCCGAGAGCTGTCGCTCGCGAGCTGCCGCTTGTACCAGTGAGCAGCTTCTTCTCCACCCACTGCTGCCGCCGAGAGCTGCCGCCGCGAGCTGCCGCCTGTACCAGTGAACAGCTTCACCACCACCACTGCTGCCGCCGCTGACGCCGAGAGCTGCCGGCTGTACCAGTTGAGCAGCCTTCACCGCCCCACTGCTGCCGCCGCTGACGCCGAGAGCTGCCGCCTGTACCAGTGAGCAGCTTCACCACCCACTGCTGCCGCCGCTGACGCCGAGAGCTGCCGCTGTACCAGTGAGCAGCTTCATCACCACCCACTGCTGCCTGCCGCTGACTGCGAGAGCTGCCGCTGTACCAGTGAGCAGCTTCACACCCACACTGCTGCCAGCCGCTGACGCCGCCTGACGCCGAGAGCTGCCGCTGTACCAGTGAGCAGCTTCACCACCCACTGCTGCCGCCGCTGACGCCGCTGCCGCACTACTGAGCTGGGGATGCCGCCGGCGGCAGGAGCGAGTCACTCCGGCTCGCCCGCGTCCCACCACGTCAAGGCTACTTACTATCACACGTCGGTCTGTACAACATCGGGCTCCTTTTTCTATTTACTTCGAACTTTGAGCTTTGAAGATTACACTCACATAAACTGTTATTTGATGTGTTTGAGGCAAACCGAGTAACAATACCGAGTAACAAAACCGAGTAGCAATACCGAGTAGCAAAACCGAGTAACAATACCGAGTAACAATACCGAGTAGCAATACCGAGTAGCAAAACCGAGTAACAATACCGAGTAACAATACCGAGTAACAATACCGAGTAACAATACCGAGTAACAATACCAAGTAACAATACCGAGTAACAATACCGAGTAACAATACCGAGTAACAATACCGAGTAACAATACCGAGTAACAAAACCGAGTAGCAATACCGAGTAACAATACCGAGTAACAATACCGAGTAACAATACCGAGTAACAAAACCGAGTAGCAAAACCGAGTAACAAAACCGAGTAACAATACCGAGTAACAAAACCGAGTAGCAAAACCGAGTAACAATACCGAGTAACAATACCGAGTAACAAACCCGAATAACAATACCGAGTAACAAAACCGAGTAACACAACCGAGTAATAATACCGAGTAACAAAACCGAGTAACAATACCGAGTAATAATACCGAATAACAAAACCGAGTAACAATACCGAGTAACAATACCGAGTAACAATACCGAGTAACAATACCGAGTAACAATACCGAGTAACAAAACCGAGTACCATTCCATTGCAGACCAAGTCGCCGCAAATTTTTGACTGATAGGCTGTGCCGCAGGCCCGCAGTACATATACATGATAGGTAGACTGTGCCAAGGACGGATGATCCAGAGAGGGGAAAGGTCCTGAAACCGGGATTTGCCCCTACCCAAAAAACGGTCGGACGTACAGTGGTGAACGGTTGACAGCCCGCTCTCCCCCCTCCGGCCAACAACTTTTCGCTGACGGCTGACGGCCCGCTAACCCCCCTCTCAACAACTTGTGGAAATACGTCACTGGATTTGGCACCCCCTCCCTCCCCAAAAAAATCCGGCCTTGGACTGTGCCGCAGTACATTTTTATAAACTGTAGGACAAATTAAGCTGCAGTAACTAATAACTATGTAGTTGGTTAATATAATGGTGGCACCCACGTTCTGGCAAGACACTTTTCAAGGCAAATGACCCATGCAAGTGTGCGGTCAATCAAGTCAATCTGTTGCTGGGACGGAATGGGACACCAGGTGCAGACTGGGTTAACATACCAGTACATTATCTAGAAGTGATGCTACTTGGTCCTCACCCTCTCCATCCCTGTCTTGGATGGCTAGCGGCAGGGGCGAATACAGGGGGAGGGCGACGGGGGCGATAGCCCCCCCCCCCCCTCCTTGGCCGATTTCGAGACAATTTGTTCCCATGTCGTATACAAATATAAAAAGGGAAATGGGGCCTCCTCAAAATGAAGTGGGCCAAATCCGGGGAGTTTTAAATTTTTAGGGGTAGATATTAGGGGGCCTCCGATTTGTAATAGCCTTTGAGATTTGCTGGACCATTCATATTAATTTCAGTAATGGGCCCCTGACGGGCACGGGGCACTTGACGGGTACGGGGGGCCTCCTGTCTAGTACCGGAGGCCTCCTATCTAGTACGGGGCCTCCTATCTAGTACCGGGGGCCTCCTGTCTTGTACGGGGCCTCCTGTCTAGTACCGGAGGCCTCCTATCTAGTACGGGGGCCTCCTGTCTAGTACCGGGGCCTCCTATCTAGTACGGGACCTCCTGTCTAGTACCGGGGGCCTCCTATCTAGTACGGGGGCCTCCTGTCTAGTACCTGGGGCCTCTTGTCTGGTACCGGGGGTATCATATCTAGTACGAAATACAAACTAGCGCGTTGCCCGTCATGAGAGGAAGCCAATGGTGTCCGGTTTGAAGGTCTTGGGTCAACTGGTGACCTCCCAGATGACCCGAAATTGGCGTAAATCACGCAAACTTCTGTCATTGACCTCATCATGGAAGTCATCGGTTGACCCAAAACCTTCAAACCGGACACCATTGACTTCCTCCCATGACGGGCGACTCGCTAGTTTCTGTTTCGTGACTTCAGGTCAATAAGGGGCCAATCGACAATGTTGCACTAGCTGTTGGCTTAGCTGCCACGCATTCCAGTGGACTCGTTTCAGGAGTGTTTTGCATATTCTGATTAGTCGGTTGTGAAATCACCGAGGACTTATCCTGCTTTTGGCCATGTTTTGCCATATAATTATCGATCAAGTTATATTTACATTATTCTTGGACAATTTTGATTTGTTAGTTCCTATTATTGTAACCAATCGTCAACTGTTATCTGCAGATAAACTGTTATCTGCAGGCCCATGGGCGACTCTGTATATGCATGCAACTGAGTAGGCAACCGTCTCGTCTGTTAGTGTCTGGTGGTCTGGTGGCTATATTCGCAGTTTGGAGGTGGCGTCAGCAAAATATATGCATGCACATGAGTAACCACCTATCTGTTAGTGGCCGGTACGAAGACGCTGCAGTCTGTCCAGCCGAGCCGTTGGGTCAGGTAATGGACGATGAAGGACTCGGAAAGTAGCAGATTGAAGAAAACACATGATACGGAACAGAAAATAACTGACACGGAATGCTGGTATGAATAGGTGCAATGTGACAGTGAGCAGATATGGAGCAGCTCTGTACCTGGGCTCTGGCTTCTGCGTTGCTTATCACCTTAGCGTAGCTGAGCATCTCACCAGTCCTCGGGACTTAGTCACGATTTCGAACCCATCCATTAACCCTCGCCAGTGCAGCGTCCGCCGATACCTACGTGAACCTGCAAAGGGGGGGGGGGGGGGGGGGGTACGACCCTGGCGTTTCGCCCCTAATTGAGCTAGAGCTTCGATTAAAAAACGAACGTGTAGCTTGTGACGAGAGGAAGCCATTGATACCCGAATTTAAGGTATCGGGTCATTAGGTGACCTCTGAGGTCATGTCAATGACCCAGAAGTCATCCAAATCGTAAATGCGTAGAAATTGAGTTTAATAGAGCTAAAATCGCGAATGAGCATATAATTATGTAAAGTAGATGCCAAATTTGAAATCAGCGTCACAAAATGTCCTAGAAACTACCAGATTCCACAAAGGTCATCTCAGGTCATCAGAGGTCAGTGACCTCGGTTGACCTGTGAAAGCACATGACCCCAGTGGAACATATAATAATGTAAAATGGATGACAAATTTGAAATCAGCGTCACAAAATGTCCTGGAAACTACCAGAGGCCAAAACAAGTAATATCAGGTCATCGGAGGTCAGTGACCTCGGTTGACTTTTGAAAAGGTCAAACGAGATCACAATCTTCGTGGAAACCATAAATGTCACCTGCTGACACCTATGTATATGCTCCTGAGCAGCAAACACTCGGAAACTACACAAGTTACAAGCACTGATACTACGGGACGTCAGTTGCGCCTGGCATGACCTTGAGAAACAGGTCATAGGTCACGGGTCATGGGGATAGAAGTAAACAAAAAATCAGACCATGTGTTAAATTGTTCAAAAGTAGGGTACTAAGAGTTTTATCGTAATCGGTTGATAAATACGCGAGCTATTTCCGAAAAAAACGAAGGGGTGGCATCCACCCCTACCCCTGCACTGGCGAGGAGGATTAATCCGCCATTGACGGGGGGCAGTCAAAGGTAGGGGGCGTTTAACGCCCCCCCCCCCCCCCCCCCTCCTGTCCCTAATTAAATTTCCTAATAGCTCAAAAACCAATAGCGTCATCAACGTGAAACTTCGGGTACATTCTTTTAAATCGATTTGACGTCTTCTGTGCAAAAATAAAGTAATATCGTCGAAAAAAATCGAGTTATAGCGAATTTAGTGACGTCACTATACACGAGTTTTACACAAAATCAGATAAACTTTAACAGACCGTAAAAATGCCATATGTTGAGCAAAATGCAATAAAAAAAACGTCAAAAGATAGGAAATGGCAAGGGCTACAACATGGCGATCTGGGATTTGTGAATAGTTTGGTTTTTGATCCACAATAATTCCAAAAATCATTTTTGTTTGTTAAATGCCCACAAAATCTTTTTTTTCTCAAAGATATAAAAAAAACGGAATATATGTCAGAGAACCACTTATGAGCAACTACCATAACGGCCAAACCAAATTTCAAAATGATATCACCATTGTTGACCGACTTATGGCATCTAAAGTATGAGTAACTCATGACGTCATATTGTTTAATTACGTTTGTTTTGCCTTTATTGACCAGATACAGACAGATAAATCCCAGCACTGTATTTCCGAGACAAAACTAGTCTAGAAACATGCCTTTATATATATATATATATATATATATATATTTATCAATTTCACATTTTGCCTTTAGTGACCTGAACTTGACACTAACTTCACGTAAATGAAGTCAGGTGGTAAAATGACTATCACTATCGAATTTCACGTGGAAAATAACCCATAAAACATGTGATGCATGACTTGCATAGGCATTTTGCGCATAGTGACCTTTTGTGACCTGACCTTGACCTTGACCAACAATCTCACTTTAGCTGATGCAGGATGTGTATCATACCTTTGGCAGCACTTTGGGTGATCGTGGTCGTAATCGAAGGATTTGGATGGAAAGGATTTGGATGGATTTGGATGGAAAGACCCATAAACGCAAATACGTCGATTTACCTTTGACCTGACATTTTACTTCACTTTGACATTTTTTAGTATGCTTTAGATTCGTCTCATTGAGTGCTTGCTAATGCCGCCTTGCGCGTCTCGCTGAGATCATTGGTTCGGAAGATAACCAGGGGGCGTTTAACGCCCCTCCCCCTCCCAATGAATGGTGTTCTGCTGAAACCCCAGTCAATGCCCGGTTAAAGAGAATATTGACCATTTGACTTATTTGTCTGCATTATTTTATGACACATGTATCAACATGACATGATCAACATGATCAACATGATCGCGTCTCAATTTCGAAGTGAAATAACTTTTCCTGATTCGATTAAAAAAATGGGAAATTTAAATATATGTAATTGGCACGCGACCACATTTTTTGTGGTGACGAACGGTATGGTCCTTTTCTATATCTGGCGTGACATATCTGGCGCTTTTCTTTCATTTGAAAGCACTGTGACAATGCCCCTGAAAGAAATCGCCGACACTAAATAGGTCGCCGTTGGGTGCATAAATTAACTTCCTATTTCATTGCCACTATTTCGATTGTTTGTTGATTGTTTTGGAAAAGTGGTATTTGCATTGATAAGATAAGCTAGATAAGCTAAAGTATTGTTGTATATAGAGCCAGACAAAACTATGCAAAACTCCTAATGTTGAAAACAAATGAACCATTATGACAATTGTTTAAAAAAAATTGAGGGTCGCAACCACTAACTAGGCCGTCGTTGGGTGCATAAGTTAACTGCTAATTTGGATAACTTTTTATTAAATGTGTGTTGACTGTTAAGGATACGGATATGTATATATGTATTACATTTTACACACACGCAGACAAACACACACGAGCAAATATACTGTGTAACAGAGGATTTGCAAAAATAACAGAGGATGTCTCCTCTCCCTAGCTCAGGATGGCTAGGTTTCTATTTTGGATCCACGACACAGTCCGACACTTGGCGCTTCGATTATCCATCACGCTGCTCCCGTCGACGGCCAGCGCGCAGGTATCGGGCCAGCTCCGGGTCGGCCTCCGGATCGCGACTGGGCAGCTTGTCTGGCTCCTTGAGGGCTTGGGCTTGGGCTTGCATTTCTCCATATAACGCCCTGTAGACGGCCAGCGGATTTGGGCGCGGTGGAGCGCGCTGGCTGGCGTTGTAGGCCCGTCGAGGTCGTCCAGGATCTCGTTGGCTGAAGGCGTCGGTGTTTGACTGGGCGGCTGGTCTGTGGTCAAGTTGGCCAGTTGGTTGGTCGGGGTACGCGCACACGCGTTGTTTGCTGCTGCCACAGGCTGCCGGGTCTCGACGTCTCGCATAACATTGCCGCTGGCGGCCGCCAGTTGTAGAGACGTGCTGTTGCCGCGCACCACCGCGATGGACACGCGCTGAAACAGGAACTCGGTCTCCCGCCTGTCACCGGTCTCCTGAGTGATGCGCCGACCAAGTTCCTTCAAGAAGGAAAGAGTAGTTTGGCCAAGCACACCACCCGTTTCGACGACGACGGGCTGGAACCGGTACCTGCGACCGAGCTCAGCGTAACGGCGTTGTTTGCGTCCTTCCGCAGCGGCGGCAGCGGCACCAGCCTGGGCTGCAGACGCGCTGATGACGGAGGTAGCATAAGTGTCCGCGCATGTAGCATCCCACAAGAGGCACTTTTCCCTCGGCGAAGGGAAAGGTGACCATGCCGTCCGGCCGTCTACCGTCGCCACGGTCCAGTCCCGGTGGCTCCAGCACAGAAGGCATGTCAGCGCTCAGGAGCGCTCGTTTGATGACGTAATTGAGAGCGGCGTGGCGCGGTAGACGGCCGGCACTCAACTGGCACGACAGTGCGTGCAGACCTCGAGCCTCCATCAGTGCTCCGCATCGGCAGCGATGCGGAGCGCAGGTGTCGGCGCCAACTCGCAGAGCGACAGCAGTGCGCAGGGTGTCGCGGTCCAGCAGCGTGCCAATGCTCGCCACTGGAAATGCGTTCAGCCAGGTGCCGGAGTGTGGCTGCGCTGCAGCGCGGAGTCGAGCCTGTCGACGTCGCTGGAGCAGGTGTCGAGGAGCTGATTGGCCACAACGGTTGCCGCGGCGTGGTCCCACGTGTGCTGGTGATGCTGTTTAGTGTCCTCAGGCGGATCGACACCAGTGACCCGCCACCAGTTCTCGAGCAGACCAGTCTCCAGGCGCCCCAGACTCTCTACACTGGGCGCGCTGATGCCAATGATGAGAGAGCGTGAAGACCTTAGGGAGGCCAGGTAGGCTGGTAGGGCCAGATCAGACACTGTTCGGACACCGAGACCACCCAGGCAGAGTCGCTTGTCGCCAGGAATTGCCATGCAGGTTAATGTTGGTGATCATGACAGCACCGCGACGGACGACCTCGTCGATTCTAGCTAGCAGAGAGGGGTGTTGGTACGCGGGGGAGCTGCGCAGTAGGTACAGAAGCCTTGGTGCTGAGACGTAGTTCTTAAGTAATACAAATGTATGGTGCGCCTCTTCAAGCTTTTGCACTCGCTCCACGATTTTTATTATTATTTTTTTTACCCGGACCGGCCTATAGCCATTTCCCGGGTTTGGGGAAATTACTTCTGGCAATTTGCCAGGCAAAGAGTTACGTTAATCGGTTTATGTGAACCCGAGCAAGCAAGGGAATAGTGTAGCTATTTTACGTTAAGTGAACTGTTCAAAGTAAATCTAAAGTCTATCTTACGTTAAGTATTTCGTTCAAAGTCAAAGTTAAAATAAAACACGAGACACATACATACACAATATATTCCATACACACACACAGACACACTAGAAACGATTCTAAATAAAAGTAAAAATAAAAGAATAAGCACAAAATTAACTAATTAGGCGGGGCGGGTGACAGGCCCAGGTCGATCTGGTCAGTGGTTGTGTGGGTGCTCGGAGTGTGCTCAACATAACTTCTACCGCGGCCGGTTCCGCGGGGGTGCAATTCTCTGCCGTCTAATGGTTTTGAATATACACTCCCGGGAACCGTGTGCAGCGAGTTATGTCGTCGTGCCTTGGAGCACACTCCAGATCGGATCTGGTGTGCCAAATCGGATCTAGTGTGGTAGTGTAGGTGCTCTGAGTGTGCTATAACTGCCGCGACACGGTCCTCAAGCGTGTGCAGCGAGATATGTTGCAAGATCTGGCCTCTATCTCAGGTATTAAGAGCACACTCAGGATGTGTGTGTGTGTGATAGTGTTATTGTAGGTCAGTGCGATGCCGTGAGCGAGAGCCTAATCGCACTACCGGCCCTTGCACTGACCAAGGACCAAGCAATGAAGGTGTGGGGTGTGATAGCAAGTGTTAGGTGATGCCTGTCGACCAGAAGCTCCCTGGGCCTGGGAATAATATAATAAAAATAATATAAAATAAAATAAGATAGTATATAGTAGAATAAGTAGAATTGTGTAATGACCAATTGTGTGGTGTATTCCGCCGGGAAAAGTCCTAATTAATTTTTTTTTAAACCGGAGCCTAGCCAAGGGGAAAACCTGTGCGTTTTGCCAAATTGCACAGTAAAACCCCATGTTATTACGTTATATAAATAGTTATAATCGTGTTGTATGAAGAAAATCATAAAGAAGTGTGATTAACTCGGGATGGGAGTCATAAAGTAAAAAAGTTTGCGAATACTGCACCGCAGTGCATGGGACGGGGTGGATACTGCACCGCAGCGCAGCGGACACCGCACCGCAGCGCAGCATCGGCATCTGTGATCAGGGGCGGGTGTACAATTACTCGGCTCTGGCAAGAGCGGAGTAAAGGGGGGAGGAGGGTTGGGAGGAGCGTTACGTTAATAAATGAACAACGAATTCCAATGGAACCTTTCGTTGCGCGACTGATTTGGCAGGGAATCATACCGCCGCCAACGCAAAACCGCACATCAACCATCGGCGTCCCATCGCAGAAATCCCCCGCCAAATCAGCCACGCAACGAATAGAACCCTTCGCCGCGCGGCCGATCCAGCAGGGGACCCCCGCAACAAGACACCGGCAGCCAACACGCAACCTCCACGTCAGCAGCAACATGATTTAACAGGGAGTCAAAAATAACTTAATGAAGTATTTTATTGGAGGTGATTTATTGTTTCCTGTTTGTGAACCGTCTCAAATTGCGGCGGTAGCGGTTACGCTCAGAGGAGCTGGGGGGGGGGGGACTCTCCTGTCTTTTGGACCTTGAAGGCAAGGCAGGGCGAGGGAGCCGGGAAGGGGGGTGGGGGAGGGGAGGGATGGCGGGGAGAGGGTGAGGGACCGACTGTCTTCAGAGAGGGGAGGAGGGTGGGAGTTTGGGACTTGGCGGTAGGGGGAGGGGAGGGATGGCGGGGAGAGGGTGAGGTCCCGACTGTCTTCAGAGAGGGGAGGAGGGTGGGAGTTTGGGACTTGGCGGGTGACGGCTCTGATTAGAGAGGCGTCTGTCTCTCCCTCGGTCGAGTCGTCAGAGTCCTCCTCAGAGGACTCGACCGGGGACTCCGCCAGAGATTCGGCGGGGGTGGGAGTGGGTGCCGCTGGGGCACTGCCAGAGTCCAGAAGGGACTCGGCTGAGATGGGGTGGGACTCGGCCTGCTCTGCCGTCGGTGGGTGTTGACACTGCCGCTGTGTCGGGGCAGGCGGTGGCACCGGTGGGGTGGACCCACTTGAGGTCCGACGGGGGGGGGGGCGCGGATGGGGTTCGGTGGGATGGGGGCAGCAGGGGCCAGACGCTGGGGGCCAGCGCTGGGATGGGAGGTGGGGGGGGGGGGGGCACCTTGCGGGCCCGGGTCTTTTCGGCGGCTGCCGCTCGGGCAGGGCAGTCGCGGAACCATGCGGGGTGGGGTCCCCCGCACGACACGCAGCGAGTGGCTGCGGTGTCGCCACCGACACATTGAGCTGTGCCGTGCGTCTCGGCGCACTTCCCGCAGATGGAATGGGGGGCGTGGCACTGACGCTGGTGGTGGCCGAACCGCCAGCAGGCTTTGCACTGCAGTGGCCCTTGGGTCCACTCCTTGACTGCGACTACTATGTAGCCGCAGTAGAGGCGTTCCGGGAGCTGTAAGCCCCGGAAACGCAGCCGGACCATGGGGTTGGGGCCTGGTCGCTTAGACCGCATCCGGACCACTTATGTCACCCCTGAGTCACGAGCTCTTGGAGGAGCACGGACTCAGTCAGATTACTGACTTCGGGGCACAGGATGAATCCCTGGCAGGAATTCATGTGGTCGGGGGCCGTCACCTCACAAGCCTTGTCCATGAAAGACGGGATGGCTAGGAGGGTGGCCGTCTGCTGGCCAGACAGGGTCTGAACCAGCAGAGCGCCGGAACGGATGGAGCGCGCGCTGGCCACCTCTCCGCAGAGGGCGACCAGTTGGCGGCGCACCGCGAACGGGTTGGAGTGCCGCATGTGCACTCCGTCCTTCCTCTGAATGAGGAGGAGAGCAGGCCCGTCGGGTGGGGAGGTGTTGGGGGGAGCCAAGCACCGGGTCGGTCCGGGCGAGGCTCCTGAGGGAAGCCGTGGGGTCCAGGGGGACCGTCCGGGGGGGGGGGGCTCGGGGCCGCGCGCCGGGACGGGAGGGGAGAGACTCCTGAAGGGGGTCAGGGGGACGGAGGGGCGGGGGGGTCGCCATGACCGGAAGAGGGAGGGGAAAGTTAAAACAAGCACCTAAGTTTTACGTTAATCTGGCACACACGTCGGAGCGTGTTGCCAGCTGCAATTAATCTAAAGAATGAAGCGGATTATCTACCTTTCAAATTGTGGAAATTACGTTACCTACTTAAAAATATATAATGTCTACCTATATCATCGGTCTAACGACCCTGCCACATGCGCGTGGACAGGATCCCGCACCCGGAAGCGGTGGAAGGCTGGAGCAGGCTGGCTAGAAGGCGTCCGTGGTCCGATGTCGATGAAAGGATCCCGCTCCACGAGCCGGCTCACCATCTGCTCCCCACTCAGCAGCTGCTCCCGTACTTGTTCTGCGCAGATTGGAGACCCCAGCGCGCATCACTCTACGGAGACAGCTCTGACAGAAGTTGGTGACACAATTATATCTGCCATGGACCGGGGCGAGATTTCACTGCTTGTGCTGATTGATTTATCGCGCTGTTTCGACGTCATTGATCATAGTGCACTCTTAGACAAGCTGCGACTTTACAACATTGATACCACATGGTTTGAGAACTACCTGCGAGGTCACACGCAACAGGTCAAGGTTAGGGACAGTGACGGAAAGGTTAAACTCTCGACTACTCTGCCCAATGACATGGGTGTGTATTAGGGAGCCTCACTTGGTCCGCTGTTGTTCTCCGTGTTCTCAAATGACCTAGCACTGCATTCTCATGGCGCATCCATCTTTCAATACGCGGACGATACGCAGGTTTTGGTCTCGGGTCGGAAACGTGATATTCACGCTCTCATTGCAAGGATGGAACAGGCTCTGGCCACTCTCTCGGAATGGTTTTCATCGCATTCTATGAAAGTGAACGCCGACAAGACGCAATTAATAGTTTTCGGTACAAAATCCATGCTGCGTAGCTTTCCGGAAGTAAGACTCAGATTTGGCGCATCGCTCGTCTCCGAAAGCCGAACTGTGAAAAATCTGGGACTAGTTATGGACAGGTATTTGACCTTTGATACTCACATTGATCAGCTGGTGGGAAAGTGCACGGGGATGCTTTTAGCCTTATCTCATGCCAAACATTGCCTGCCATCCCACATCATCGCGTATCTGGTCACATCTCTAGTCGTGTCACATATCAGATACTGCATATCCATCCACGGTACTTACGGACTGGCCCAGAGACATAGGATACAGAAGGTGCTGAACTTCTGCGCACGTGTCGTATGTGGCAGACGTAAATACGACCACATATCTGCCGACTACAAACAGCTTGGGTGGCTCAACGCGGAGCAGCTAACCACGTACCATCGCGTGTGCCTCATTCAGAAAGTACGTACCACTGGACTTCCGGTTGGTATTGCCGAACACCTCGTCACCAGCGACCACCAACACAGCGCCAGAACACGCGGTCAGCTACAGCGACCCAGTGCTAAGTCGAACGCAGGTGTTCGTAGACTGTGTTTTAGCGGTGCTGATATACACAACAGACTACCACAGGACATCCGCGAAGTAGGAATCACCAGTTTTAAGACTCGGGTGATTGACTAGCTGCTCCGCGATGCTGGCTAGGCGCTGATGAGTGTTTGTGGCGAGTGTGTGTGGCGAGTGTGAATGGCGGGTGTGTATGGCGGGTGTGTGTGGGTCTGTGATTTACATTTGAATTTCCAAGCTTTTACCATATTGACGTGCGACTTGGAAAAGTCACGCTCGCTGTGGAAGGGTTGCAAAATACATGTCTATGTCTATGTCCATGCTGTGGATGTCAGTTTCACGGACGTCCGGCAACACAGTCCGCAGAGTGTCCATGGTGATGTTGCGCCAATGGGACGCGTCTGCTCCCAACAGGATGTCTTCGCATTTGGTGCTGTTTATCTTCAGTCCTAGCTTCTCAAGACTGGTTTTGATGCGCTGGATGTTTCTGGTGACGAGCTCGAGCGGTCCTCCGAGGGTAGCGTCGTCCAGGTACCAGACGTTAATGTCGGTGTCCGCCGTTTTAGCGACGTCGTCCACAGCCAGCGCGAATAGGAGTGAACTGAGCGGGTCTCCCTGCTGTATGCCAGTGCGAGACCAGACCTTCTTGCTGCCAATGTAGAGTGGTGAGGCGCTGCTGTAGGACTGCCACACGAGAGGGTAGATGGCAGGAAGACGAGTACGCACCGTCTCTAGCATGGAATCATGCCGCACCGTGTTAAAAGCATTGCCTATGTGTCGAGCTTGATAATGACATCCTGCTGGTTGAACTCAGCGGTGGCCGTGACAAAGTTCCTCACTGCGTGTACAGCTGCTTCACATCCGGAACGCGTGGACACTCCGAGTTGAGCTGGCCGAAGTTCGGCGCCGATGCGTGAAGACATGCTGGAGACGGCAACCTTGGCGGCGATGCGCCGATACACGCTGCCGATTGCAATCGGCCGTAGGCCGCCGTCCTTCTTTCTAAGCGCGATGAGGGACGCGCCGTAGAAAGCTTCGGCAGCGAAGTCAGGAATGTGGCCGCTGAGTGCAAGATTCGTCACCTTGGTGAGCGCAGTGAGGAGTCGTGCTCCAGCTTCTGACGCCGAACGCGACACGAGGAAGCGAAGGTGGGCAGGCCGGATGCCGTCTAGGCCGGCGCATGAGCTGGGCGGGAATGAGTTGATAGCTCGCAGAACGTCGGCTTCGGTTCCAATCAGTGGAGCAACATCGTCAGTGGGTGGTAGGAAGTCGCGCAGGTCCGCAGGTGGTTCAGGGTGTTTATCACTGATACAGGCAGCAACCTCGTCCGATAGATGCGCGAACGAGTTGTCGGATGCTAGCACCCGTAGAACGCCGCGCACGTCTCCGTCGGCTAGCTTTGATGATGCTCTGCGAGACATGATCTGTACAGTCGTTCGGCGGGCAGCCGCGGCCGGGGCGCGCTGAACGGGCTGAACGTCAGGGACTTCATTACATTCTTCATAGCAGGCGATGTTGCGGCGAATTTCAGCTGCGTGTGATAATTTGTGCGGCTGATTGCTGGATACATGGACGCGAAGAGTAGCGTAAGCGAAGCCTAATCAATATTTCCAGGCTGCTATCGTACCCTCCGAGACCGCCGCCGTGATGCGCTGAGCGAGAGCACCGGCCACTGCAATGCGAGCCGCTTTAGGGATTCTGGGGAGCAAGCGGCCGTTGCGCCTGAGGCCCGCGATGTAGTCTGCCAGCCCGATCGTGTCCACGTTGTTGTCGGCCTTCCCCAAGTTGGGACAGCGCTCGCCGAAGCGGCAGTTGCTGCAGTGCCTGCCGTGTCTCACACAGCTACATGCGATGCAGGGCTTTGTTACGCATCTGCAGCATCTGGTGGAGGGCTGAGACTGGGAGTGTAGTTCGAAGACGTCTGACTAAGATGCGGTGGGACTCGAGTTGGAGTCGGTGTTGGTCCTCTGCGCGGTTTGAGCGAGCGGCGTGACCCCGCGGCCCGCTGGCTCGGATCGTGGTCCATGTCTGGATGAGCGCCCTGGTCGGTCGAGGCCCGGGTTCATAGCACCTCATCGCTGGTTCGTTACGTTTATTAATAGTAAGATTAAGACTAGCTATCCTTAACTAGCGGGACTAGTTAAGGATAGCAGGATAGCAGGATAGCAGGATAGCAGGATAGCAGGATTGTACATTGAAGCTGCCCATAATCATAATAGACAGAGCGCAAGACATATTTGCCATACCATTTCGTCAAAAAACAATACCGGATTTTGGTAGGAACCGAAATTCGTTACCAAGTACTTGAGAATACCGGTCGTTAAAAGTGTGGAACGCCAATGAGCTTCAAATTGAAATATATTTTGTTAGCAATGTTTATATGCAAAATGTGATCAATTTACAAAATATTTTGGTCTCGTCTATCGATTTCAATAGTTCAATTTTTGTGAAAAAGGGTAAATATTTTTCTTAAAAAACGACCATTTGACTGCCTTTGTTAGTTTATACAGCATTGATGTACTTAAGAAACGCGCCCTGTTGCCTGTATGTAGTTGTATATTCATTCATATTTACTGCAGATACAGGGGGCCCCCATGGGTGAGGTCAATCTCAGGATTTTTGTGTTGTTGTAAAAACAAAACAAACTGGGGCCCCCTTGAATAAAGTGGCCCAAATCCGGGTATTTTAAGTTGTGGGGTAGGTAGAGGGCCTCCGATTTGTAATACCCCCCCCCCCCCCTCCTGGAGATTTTCAGGATCCGCTCCTGACTAGCGATCCATGACAAGGGCTGTAAACACATTAGGGGCTTAAAGAGATTATACGGGTTTCCGTCCTGAAAGGAAATGCACTCTTTTACAGATATGTGAGCTTTAAACACGTTTAAGACATATAACAGGGACCTCAATGCTCATTTAGTCCATGATTTCAGCAATTATCAGCGTTGAAACTTTGCCGTTTTTCGAGATTTGTATCAGATAACGGGTACTTGATCGACATTACTGTCCACCACTTTTATCTTAGAATCTGCAGCAATAAATTTTAGAGTTTTGAATTATCTGCAAGTCCTACACTGGATCACAAAATGATTATGCAATTCAAAACTTACGGGACTCTTTATTACTACACACTTCGTTCAGGTTTTGTGGTTTTATTTGGCCTCAGCATTGATAATTTGGTGGTGGCGTATCGGCATGAAAATTCATGAAAAATATCGAATTTTATGGGAAAAACTAGGTAACTGCTGCTGTCGTTGGAACAAAGCAATTTGTTTTTCTCACATATTGCTTATTTTACCGGAAATATGCCATAAGTGAGGTGTTTGTATTAACATAAAAGAGATGACTGGCTCTGCCTCAGCCGGTCCTGCAGAAAGTACGCGGTGGCATCACCACGCACTTTGAAATGTCCTTCGTGCAGAAGAGGTAATTTCCAGAAAAATGTGTCTACCGTGGAACTTCTACCACCTTTATAAGTACGTTTTACTATGTAACTCAATTATTCTGGGAAAAAAATATAATCCCTTTAAAGGAAATAGTCCACCTTCAACATTAGTTTTAAACTGAGATAGCAGTTTTATAGCCCGTGTCGATAAATCCTTATATTGACTGTTTTCTTGACTGAAAAGACTCTCCAGCCGAAGATATTTGACTTTTTGGCGAAGGAATGCGGCGCATATATGATATACCGTACCGTCAGAATTGTGCCAGCACTGCATGGAGCATGCGCAGACCAATAACGCACACGATACAATTCATAATTTACAACCTTCTGTCCTGAATTGGCGCGATGTAGGACTATTTTTGAAAAGAAAAAAAGAAACTGTATTAAAAAATATAATAAAATCGTGTTCTGAAATTTTTCCGAAGGTGAACTATTTCCTTTAATGAAAGGTGTTCAGACCTCGCAGAGTGATGAACTATCGCCGCGTCACTGTGACGCTGAACTAACATTGCGCGATCAGATAGACATTCAGAAATGGTGTACAAAACAAATCAAGTACTAAACATTTAAAACGTTGTCACAATGATAAAGTTAGCCTCGCGAGCTTTGTCACGCTGACGCAGCAAAAGAGGCCCAAAGCTGCGTCGGGCACGTTCACTTTGCACCTTGGGCAGCTGTAAAGGACTCCGCGTTACTCCAAGAGTTTCACTGACGACACGGTCTATAGTGATTTAGACCGCTCTGCTTCAGAGTCACAAGTGCGCTGGTGACATTTAATATTCCGCGACAAATGGTTGCCGGGTCGGTGGTCGGCCATGCTCTATTGGATAAAACTCGTCGAACCTAAGCCACTTCAGATCACTTAAAGTGAATGTTTCACCTTTCTGAAAGTTGTCAAATATACGCTGGTTGTAGTCGAAAATATGAAGTAAGTGTTGCTGAAAACGATGGTGATATTTTTTTTTTCTCTCGAAAAGTTACTTAACTTCATACAAATTAAGTTTGTTTAAATCTGGGATGATGATGATGATGATTTTCATAAAGTTATCATATACATTGAAGCTGTTTCTCCGCATTTCCCGTAAGGATTTTAAGGTTCCCGCTCGCAGCGCCATCTATTGAGCGGAATTGCAGTATATGTACTAGGCGCAGTTTTCCGGCTGCGGAGGCCTGCAGAGGGACTCCACACGCACTGAAATGGAATACCAACAGGTTAACTCGGTGGGAGCTGGATCTGGAGACAGAACAGGTACCGGGCCTCACGTCTGGAGATAGGACAGGTACCGGACCTCGACGTCTGTAGGCAGGACAAGTACCGGGCCGGGAGATATGACAGGTACCGGGCCTCACGTCTGGAGACTGGACAGGTACCGACCCTGACGTCTGGAGACAGGACAAGTACCGGACCTCACGTCTGGAGATATGACAGGTACCGGACCTCACTTCTAGAGACAGGACATATACCGGGCCTCACGTCTGGAGACAGGATGGGTACCGGGCCTCACGTCTGGAGACAGGACAGGTACCGGGCCTCACGTTTGGAGACAGGACAGGTACCGGGCCTGACGTCTGGAGACAGGACAGGTACCGGGCCTCACGTTTGGAGACAGGACAGGTACCGGGCCTCACGTCTGGAGACAGGACAAGTACCAGGCTTCGCGTCTGGAGACAGGGCAGGTACCGGACCTCACGTCCGGAGGCAGGACATGTACCGGGCCTCACGTCTGGAGACAGGACAGGCACAGGCCCTCGCGTCTGGAGACAGGACGGGTACCTGGAGATGGGACAGGTACCTGTCCTGTCTCGAGGGGCGGATCAAGCTTATGCAGTCAAATTTGTTTGGCATGCACTCCTCCCCACCCACTTTAAATCCATTTGCAATGGAGTTAATCTGCTGGTGTTCCATTTCAGTGCGTATGGAGTTCCTCTGCAGACCTCCGCAGCCGGGAAACTGCACCTAGTGCATAAATTGCAAGTCCGCTCAATGGATGGCGCTGTGAGCGGGTAACTTAAATCCTTACGGGAAATGCAGAGAAACAGCGTCATTGTCCATGATAACGCCATGGCAATCACTACGGTTGTCAAACAGCATACGGCGAATTCGAAAATTATAATTTCAGAAAATTTTGAAAATAATTCATGCCCAAATGTACGATATTGACGAAAAAACGAAAATGCTCCCAAAAAGGGGCCGGTTGGCACCTCCAAATTTGATTTACAATTTTTTTTTAAAGTTTGTGATGATATCCCACCATTGACTGGGGGGGGGGGGGGCGTTTAACACCCCCCTGATGAATTTTCGTAATAGCTCAAAAACGAATAGCGCCATCAACGTGAAACTTCGGGTACCTTCTTATAAATCACGTTTACGCTTCTGTGAAAAATAAAGCAATTTCGTAGAAAAAAATTATAGTTATATCTAATTTAGTGACGTCACTACACACGAGTTTTACACCAACATCAGCTAAACTTTGCCAGGACGTAGAAATGCCATATTTAAAGCAAAATGCAATCGAAAAACGCCAAAAGATAGCAAATTGCAAGGTCTACAAGCTCATATTTATCCCATATTTTTTTTTGGGGGGGGGGGGGGTTGACCCCAAAAATTCAACAACAAAAAAATGTGGAAAATGCCCACAAAATCGAATTTTCAAAGATATTCAAAACGCCGGAATATATGTCATGGAACCACATATGGGAAACTACCATACCAAATTTCAGATTAATATCACCATTTTTGACTGATGTATGGCATCTAAAGTATGGGTAACTCATGACGTCATATTTACAAATATTTTGTGTTGCTTTTTTGACCTGTAGCCTATTTCACAAAGCAAAGAAGTTTGTAATTACAAAGAATTTATTTGTAATTACAAATAATTTTTACACATGTTTGTAGTTTGGATTTCACAAAACCCCAGGGCAGTAAATCTCAATTTACTATTTACAAACTACTTTACAAAGATATTGTTTGTAAAAATGTTTGCAATTGCACATGTTCTATTTCTCAAAGGGAAGTGAGGAAATGTTTGCAATTACAAACTTGTAATTCCAGTGGGTCAGGGGTTCTGAATTTAAGAAACTGCATTGACAGTTGACATTGTTTGACTGTTCAGGTTATTTTCTTGGTGAGGTTGTTACGTTGCCGAGGTTGTTAGGGTAATGGTTTAGTTATGCATAGGTATAGCTGCCCCAAAAAAAGTTATTTCCCCGAGAGATTCAAACAGGGATCTCCAGCTTTGAAGTCCCAGTGCACCTTACCGATTGCGCTGTGAGGGGCGCCTCCGCGCGGAGAAACCGCATGGCGATAGAATTGCAGCGGTCAACGATGTCTTGTGCAATGTGCAGTGAACCTTCACCCTTTACGACGTAGGAAATCGGCTAGGTTAGGTGAACACATGGTCGAGAAATTCAACGATCTTTCTTTTAAGAGTAGTTCTGTTGTTATGCTCCGCCACCTGGTGAATGGTCAAATTCTGTTTACTCAACTGCTTACCAAGATGTATTTTTACGATCAGAGTTTGCATTCCGATGAAATGTTAATTAAAAGATTATTCTCCCTATAACTAATTTTATATTGAATAAAAAAATAAACCACAATGTAAATATTTGTTAAATTAATTTGTTAATCAAATTATTTGTCATTAGCATCAAGTTTAATACAAACGTTCTTGATTTCAAGCTTTCTGCTGTACTAACATTTGTGTTTACAATTTTCTTTACAATCGGTAATTCAGAGGTGGCGAATGTTTGTGAAATGTCTTTTTGTGAGGTTTGCAATATTTTCTTGCGTTTGTAATCGCAAACATGTGTAATTACTAACTTCTTTGTGAAATAGGCCTCAGATACAGACAAATAAATTTGCACCACTGTTTTTCTGAGACAAAACTGGTCTAGAAACATGCCTTTTTATTTAGATTTATCAATTAAAAATGTTTACCTTCGGTGACCTGAAGTTGACATTAACTTCTCGTAAATGAAGTCAGGTGGTACAATAACTATCACTATCGAATTCTACGTGGAAAATAACTCAGAACACGTGTTGCATGACTCTTAGATATTTTAAGCATAGTGACCCTTTGTGACCTGACCTTGACCTTCGCCAACAATCTCACTTTAGGTCATGCGGGATGTGTATCATACCTTTGACAGCACTTTGGGTGATCATGGTCGTAATCGAAGGCTTTGGATGGAAAATATGGCCCATAAGCTCAAATACGTCGATTTTGACCCTTGACCCGACTGTGACCTGACATTTGACCTCACTTCGACATTTTTTTTAGTATGCTTTAGATCATCTCATTGAGAGCTTTCGATTGCCGCCTTGCGCGTCTCGCTGCGATCATTGGTTCGAAGGATAACCAGGGGGCGTTTATCCCCCCCCCCAACCCAGTTAACGACGTTCGGCTGAGACCCCAGTCAATGCCGGGATATAGCGCATAATAATTTCACTATTAATCAGTGCATGCTCGTAAAAACCGATCGAATGACGACCCGGCCTGTATTCACACCACCCGTTTCTTCAGGGGTGCCGCTGACCAACACCACCCGTTTCTTCAGGGGTGCCGCCGACCATTACTCATAAGTGGTCATCTATGAGCATTGACCATTACTCATAAGCGGTCATCTATAAGCATTGACCATTACTCATAAGTGGTCATCTATGAGCATTGACCATTACTCATAAGCGGTCATCTATGAGCATTGACCATTACGCATAGGTGGTCATCTGAGCATTGACCATTACTCATAAGTGGTCATCTATGAGCATTGACCATTACTCATAAGCGGTCATCTATGAGCATTGACCATTACTCATAAGTGGTCATCTATGAGCACTCCATCTATGAAACCGACTATGCTGCCTTCCTAAGTCAAAATGAGACAAATTGCAACAGTGGCGCACGCAGGGGGGGGGGGGTCAAAGGGGTCAGCCAGCTGACCTCCCCGAAATTTCTGAGGGGCCCGTATTTCTGAGGGGCCCGGTCTTGGTCAGGCCCGATCGAGGTAGGGGCCCGGTGCTGGCAAAGGCGTGGCATGGGATGATGGGGCCCGGTCACAACAGGGCCCGGTCCTCGCATATTCTTGACACGGGCCCGTTTCTGGTAGGGGCCCGGTCTTGGTCAGGCCTGATCGAGGCAGGGGCCCGGTGCTGGCAAAGGCGTGATGTGGGGCCCGGTCAGAACGAGAGCCCGGTACTTTAACATTATTGATGCGGGCCCGTTTCTGGTAGGGGCCCGGTCTTGGTCAGGCCCGATCGAGGCAGGGGCCCGGTGCTGGCAAAGGCGTGATATGGGGGCCGGTCAGAACGAGGGCCCGGTCACAACAGGGCCCGGTCATTGCATATTCTTGATACGGGCCGTTTCTGGAAGGGGCCCGGTCTTGGTCAGTTCCGATCGAGGCAGGGTCCCGGTGCTGGCAAAGGCGTGGCATGGGGCCCGGTCAGAATGAGGGCCCGGTCACAACAGGGCCCGGTCCTCGCATATTGTTGATACGGGCCCGTTTCTAGTAGGGGCCCGGTCTTGGTCAGGCCTGATCGAGGCAGGGGCCCGGTGCTGGCAAAGGCGTGATATGGGGCCCGGTCAGAACAGGACCCGGTCCTTGCATATTCTTGATACGGGCCCGTTTCTGGTAGGGGCCCTGTCTTGGTCAGGCCTGATCGAGGCAGGGGCCGGTGCTGGCAAAGGCGTGGCATGGGGCCCGGTCAGGACGAGGGCCCGGTCATAACAGGGCCCGGTCCTCGCATATTCTTGATACGGGCCCGTTTTTGGTAGGGGCCCGGTCTTGGTCAGGCCCGGTCGAGGCAGGGGCCCGGTGCTGACAAAGGCGTGATATGGGCCCGGTCACAACAGGGCCCGGTCCTTGCATATTCCTGATGCGGGCCCGTTTCTGGTAGGGGCCGGTCTTGGTCAGGCCCGATCGAGGCAGGGGCCCGGTGCTGGGAAAGACGTGATATAGGGCCTGGTCAAAACGAAGGCCCGGTCACAACAGGGTCCGATCCTCGCAAATTCTTGATACGGGCGTATTTGATATTGATACGTATTTTTTACAATATCCATTGTTGCTTTAGGAAATGGTTTATGGCAACTTGTGGCAACATGATGGTGGGCGCGAATGGCGTAGTCGAGGCGCACTAAAACCCCAACGATGATGATGATGACATAACTACCGGGGATCGGACTGCCTAACCTGCCTAACCTGTAAAATATCATTGTTGTTGTTGTCATTTACCTGCCTAACCTGCCTAACCTGTAAAATATAATTTGTGTTGTTGTCATTTACCTCATTTCGTCAAATTTACTCTCGACAGTTGTACCGCACATCAGTAGCACACGCACATAAAATTCGCACATCAGTAGCACACGCAGTCACCTTACAAGACATTGACAAGAAAATTATAATGTCTCAGGTCCCATGCTGTAGGGGGCCCGCTCAAAAACAAGTGACCGAAATCCGCTAAGTTTTCTAAAAACGGGTGGGGGCCCGCTTTTAGGGCTCTGACCCCCCCCCCCCCGAAATGGAATCCTGCGTGCGCCACTGAATTGCAATGACTTTTGAGGATCACTTGTTTACATGTTTTGATATCTGTAATGTGAAAGGTAAATAACGAAGCATGTGAAAGGTAAATAACGAAGCTGTATGTAAATGAGCCTCTGATTCGTTACAGAGAGACATGTGGAGAACAATTTACTTTTGGTATAGTTCTTTTGAAAAAGTTTCGCGATTATGCACAAAATCTTTGCCGTTTTCAAAAAGTTACACAAGTAGTCAAACGTCCAAGAAAGAACACCGACAGTTTGCACAATGGTGTGCCGGCTGGCATTGCCGATGACAAGACAGACATATCATTTATGACGAGCACATATACTAAGAAAAAAAAACAGTTTACTATTTCCTGAACGGCACAACCGTACCAAAGCTATCGTCGTTAAATATGTATTCACAGCGAATTCCGTACACACATGTATAATCTGTCAATTGTACGAAGACAGTCACTGTGAGGTGAGCGTGATCTCCGACAATCAACAGAGACATAACAGTCGAATAATGCATCACTGATAGTGTCACACGCAGACTATGCGGCGACATGGCCGCATCACGTATCCACCTCCCAGTCCACTCCCACGGCTGATCCCACCAAGTCTACCAATATATTATCACGGCGCCACGCACCAAACTATGCGTAGAAGAAAAGTGAGCACTGAGCAGGAGCTGGTCGTCAACTGACCCGACACGGCGAACCCTCTATCGAACCTTTTCAGTACGACAGAGCTCAGAAGACGCTATCCTATCCATTATCCACGTCCAGAGCCAGGTTTGTGGGATAACCAGACCACGAAGCTCACGTCCAGTGGCTGCAAGCTGGAATTCAAGACCGTAACATTCGGCAGCCATACTCACCTCTAGTAAAGATGCAGATTGCATCCAGAACGCATAGATCGGTCACATGCCACATTAAACGCGCGCACCGCAGCTGGCTAAGAGCAGGTCGCTGATATCAGCATCTCATTGCCAGTTGGAAATGTACTTCAGAAAGGCTGGCGTTGCACCATACAGGTAAGGAGCCAGTCAATTATCTTCTGGCCGATTCTTATGCGCCGTTCAACTTCTTGCCACCCGATACTACACCGGCATAATTTATCGCATTACTGCATCGCAAGTACGCGACGCAACGACATCCGACGCAACTCAATCACATTTAACACGGCCCGCACAGTAATCAAAGCACAACCCGAAACACACATACAAGCGGCCACGCAGTATGCGTCAGGAGCTCACAATCACACACTATCTGCGTGCGTGTGCTCCGCCCCGCATATCACCCGATAATCTGGCAATAATTATCTGCATATATACGTCCTCGGGTATCACTGGAGGATCCCGGAGAAGGGTAAAACTATCAGTGCTTGACTGGTTGAAAACAAGAGGGCATATTTTTGCCAGACCATGGAATGGGGAAAAAATGAAACACCATGGCTGTTTCTGTAGAAGTACCTTTGATCTAGGAACGTAGAGAACTTCGCAATAATTCAAATAATTAAGGCGTATTTTCACCCCTTCATTTCCATGCAACGCCATAGGATTTAAGATTTATGTTTAAGTTCGACAAAATTGACGAGCACTGATCAGACCGCCCCGTCCGGGGCCAGTTTTCACTGCCCCTGAAATGAGGCCACAGAGTGGAACATTCCGCCGGTCCGAGAGCGTGTTCATCACTGTACCAGGTCGCCGCGCTGTAATGGGACGGTCCAGCTGGGAGCGCCGGGACGGGGCCGCCGCCGATATGTGTGCCGTCTGTCTGTCGGTCTGTCCGACCGGCACTACGCCAGCAGAATCCAGATCACGCAGAAGATGCCCAGCCCCAGGAACAGCTTCGAGAGCATCTGGTCATCGGCATGGAACTGCTGGCCGGGCTGGAGACCTGCGCAGACGGGACGGGGACATGTCGGTCGGTTAAGGTACAGCTTCACGGTACAGCATCACGGTACAGCATCACGGTACAGCATCACGGTACATCATCACGGTACAACATCACGGTACAGCATCACGGAACAGCATCACGGTACAGCATCACGGTACAACATCACGGTACAGCATCACGGTACATCATCACGGTACAGTATCACGGTACAGTATCACGGTACAACATCACGGAACAGCATCACGGTACAGCATCACGGTACAACATCACGGTACAGTATCACGGTACAACATCACGGTACAGCACCACGGTACAGCACCACGGTACAACATCACGGTACAGCACCACGGTACAACATCACGGTACAGCATCACGGTACATCATCACGGTGCAGCACCACGGTACATCATCACGGTACATCATCACGGTACATCATCACGGTACAGTATCACGGTACAGCATCACGCCATACAGCATCACGCCATACAGCACCACGGTACAGCATCACGGTACAGCATCACGGTACAGCATCACGGTACAGCACCACGGTACAACATCACGGTACAGTATCACGGTACAGCATCACGGTACATCATCACGGTACAGCATCACGGTACAGCATCACGGTACAGCATCACGGTACAGCATCACGGTACAGCATCACGGTACAGCATCACGGTACAGCATCACGGTACATCATCACGGTACAGTATCACGGTGCAGCACCACGGTACAACATCACGGTACAGCATCACGGTACAGCATCACGGTACATCATCACGGTACATCATCACGGTACAGTATCACGGTACATCATCACGGTACAGCATCACGGTACAGCATCACGGTACAGCATCACGGTACAGCATCACGGTACAGCATCACGGTACAGCATCACGGTACAGCATCACGGTACAGCATCACGGTACAGCATCACGGTACAGCATCACGGTACAACATCACGGTACAACATCACGGTACAGTATCACGGAACAGCACCACGGTACAACATCACGGTACATCATCACGGTACAGTATCACGGTACAGTATCACGGTACAGCACCACGGTACATCATCACGGTACATCATCACGGTAAAACATCACGGTACAGCATCACGGTACAGCATCACGGTACAGCATCACGGTACAGTATCACGGTACATCATCACGGTACAGTATCACGGTACAGCATCACGGTACAGCATCACGCCATACAGCATCACGGTACAACATCACGGTACAGTATCACGGTACAGCACGCCATACAGCAGACGGGACGGGGACAACACCTCAGGCAGTCAAGAATGTCAATAGCACACATTTTTTTTTTTTTTTGTTATTTTTATGAATTTAGTAAGATTATTTTCAGTGAATGGATTTCCGAGGTCAGGTCCCGCGCTAAGCAGAACTTGTAGCGCAGATCCTGGGCCCACCATCCGATCGCACAATTCCTGGTAGCCTGCAGAATTTAGAAACGAATGTTGTACGTGCCCGGCATACCTGGCCACGGTCCGTCCCGCCCTCTGACGTCACCTGACATTGAGTGCGACCGCTGCCACCGGCCATAGGCTATCCCAGTCAGGGGCAAATAGCGAGCGTCGAAGCGACTCGAAACGAGCCTACCACACCGGGAGAGGTAAAAAGTCCAGCGCTCTCCCGACTGAGCTACAGGGGCGGGCTAGATTCCACACCTACAACTTACGCGGGCACCAACTTACCGGCGTGCGGGTTCGGTCGGTCGCCACCGAAGTTCAGCGTGGACGCGAAGAAGCCCAACGGAAATGCGCCGATGCCGAATGACATGTGGAAGTTGGTGTCGCCGAAGTTCAGACCGCCGAAGCCGTTCCCCTGCCGAGCACAGCGTGGAGTCAAACATGGCAGTAGCTTCGGACGACAGGAGCAGTACGACATGAACACAAGACAGGTTAGTGCAGGGGTGCACTCGTCACTGGCCTGGGACCTAGTCAGCATCGAGTCAGTGGCGCGGTGCCCGCACGACCTGTCTGCATGGATTGCGACCATGACCTGACTGCTGACGACTATAAAACCTGCTGACTATAAAAGCAACAATGAGGTACCACCGCACCAGGCGATGTCAATCACCACGGCATTCAATCACGGGCCTAGGATCGATTAAAATGCCTTCCACGTTCCATTACTGTATGCAAGCACTAAACTGCAATGCTAGTTTATGCTAGTGTGCAGCAGCTGGTCGGATACGGATGGGGCTGGGGTGGGGTGGCAGAGGTGGGGACTACGTACCTGGTTCTCCGGTTCAGTGCGCTGGCCGGGCGGGCGCGGCGGCAGCTGGTCGCGCGGGTCCTTGTTGGAGCTGTTGCGGCCGTACAGGGGTATCACCTTGTCGCGGCTGATGCCTGCCTTGCAGACAGGACACACCTGGTTGGTGCGGCGCGTCTCGAGCCACGTGTGCAGACACGGCCAGCTGGGAACGTACCGGTACAGGCGTGAACGGCAGCATGGTCAGGGATGGATTTGAACCATCGGTGACCAGTGTAAGGTGAGAAGGCTGGCGGTCAACAGTCTGACTTACTTTTAGGCGAGATAAGGAGTATGCATGTTGTCAAAGTTAGCAATCCCAACTATAATTGCATCATGCAAAGCAGTGGTGAGAATGCTTCATTCAGATGTCCATCAAGTCTGATACTAGGAATCTATTCTGTCAGCACCAATCACAGCCCAGGGTTACACCACAATCCTGTGACCACTTCACACAGAACCCTGACATGACCTGGTCAGGGTTTAAGTTGGATGCTGCTATTGCCAGTTTTTCTTGTTAACCCATCCATGGACAAGGTGCACAACTCAATTACTTGAACAATATACCATGAAAATGATTGAAAATGACTGAAGGAATACAAATAAAGCTGAAATTATTTATGTTTTTTATCAATTAAAATGAACCAGATACACATTTGAAGTTGCATAATTAGGAACACTTGATCAAGTATATTAGGTTGGAAATGGGAATGTCTTTGAAGCATTACATGTGGGTAGATGTTTGCATCAACTTGCTTTCCATATTGACCAGTCCATCAGCTAGGGTGGCATCACTGAGTGCTGCCAAATCTAACAGGGTCGCTGATATGATCAATGGAAATAATATACAATTGTATGTCAGATGAACCTGTTTGATTGATACACAAAACTTAAGTTTTACAGAAATGCTTGGCATCTCCATGCAATTCACTAATTGTATAATTGATTCCCATTTTCCATAATTGTTAGTTAACCAATAGCAGACAGGTGCATTCAAAGGCAAGAGCCTTTCAGAAGAAGAAGGGCCTTACCAGAATAGGTGTCCACACATGCTGACCACAGCATCCCGAGCTTGGTCCAGGCAGATGTTGCATTCATAAGCACCTTCTGTGGCTTCAGGTCTCTCTTGCTGGCCTCCAGTGGCCCCTGCCTCATCACCGTTTTCCACTCCAGCCATCGTCTGGTGGAAAACAGAAAATGGCAATTAGATATCCAAGCCAAACAGCAGCATTCAATAAAGCACCGAGTAAAGCTAAGTTCACAGTGAATACAGACATGCCACATGTCAACATCAGAGGGATGGGGGGGAAGTGCCCCTAACCTTTCAAATTTTAGCATTGTGACTATGTGTATCACATGATAAGAACTGCCTCTAGGATTCTGTCATCCTTCCAGTTACCCAACATTTAATGCAGTAACATCACTGAATATAGATTAGGTAGGTAGGGTAGGCAACTGTAAAGCTGGAATGTCCTAATACCTGATTTTGTGTGCTACTCATTATGTAGATGATACTGATGCACTAGCACTGTATTGCCAATAGCATGAAGGCAGCTGTCAGGCTGTGTCTGGGGATACAGTTGTTTGCCCTACCTACTCTAATAGTGCCAGGTTACACCACACAAATAAGAGCAACAAAGGAGGCCACATACAAACTGTGAGCTCCTTTTTCGCTGAATATATATAAGGCTAGATCATTCACTTGGTAGGTGCCAACTGCCAAAGCCAATAGGCAAAAAAGTATACCTAAATGCAAACTTGAACTTAAACTAATTTCATCGTAGACGAATCACGTGAGCCACTGTTTCGCTCACCCAGCTGCTAGAGGAAATAAGATACACCTACCAGTCACACAAATAAAATATGACCACAACTGCTACGACGAACTTCAGCCGCGGGTGCAAACTATTCCGAAAATGAACGGCACTCTCCCAAAAGACCTCCCACCTCAACTCGTTCCTCCAACACAAACAAAAGAAAGGCAGCAAACAACACGTAACATAACTCAGATGACGAAATGTGACGCATGTGACGAGCCTGGCGAGCGCACCGACAGCATTTCCAGCCAGTGGTGAACACTCCTTTTGGACGCACAACCTACGTCGAAAAGAGCTTTGTGTTTGATAACTCTAACCAGCGAAAATACTTTATTTCTATTGGTCTTCTTTCGCTTACGCGCCCTTCGGAGGCTTGGAGTTAGGAGTTTGGCGTGAGTTTGGCGGAGTTTGGATAAGTTTAGAGGAGTTGGATCTTCTATCAAGTTGTTTTTATTTGTGAGTTAAAATAACAAATCGAGTGATAAAATGTTTTCCTCAAGACTGGTGATGAAAGTGATCTTCTAGTCTTGTGATTGTGACGGTACAGTAAATTCCACGAGTAGAAATCTTATCAAGAAAAGCTGAGGATGTTTGGCCGTTAGTCCACTGCAGCCCCTATAACCCTAGGTAGGTTTGTTCCAGGGTTAAAAGTTGTTGAACTGATGGTTTTACTGTTTTGTTTTGATGGTGTATGTTAATTGAAGAGTTTTGATAGGTGATGGTGAAAAGTGGTGTCACAAGGTCAGGCCAACAAGTTACTGGTTGCATTTGCCGCGTGTTTGCTTGTTTATTTGTGTATGGGTCAATAACCATATCCTCTTGGGACCAAGGCTGTAATTGTCTTGTGTCTTGTCTTTTGTTGTCAGTGTCAGTCAATTTGTTGTGACACACAACATCTGATTCTGCCATCAGTGACAAATGCCACACAAGTGTGCATTTACTGCATTTACCCCCTGCCCTATAACTTAAAGGGAATACCTACCTTCTGTTCACCTTTTACATGGGGTTTTGGACTGATATAGCAGATTTGCAGAGCAGATCTAAAAATGGGTTGTGGTGAAAGAATCATCTCCCTACATTAAGTAATTTTGACATGGGACTAGTGGGCCTGGTTTCATGTCTGCTGTTCCGGGCCATGATCGGGACATGAGCGCTCGCCGCCGGAGGCAGGTTCACTCTGGCAAGTAGTCTCTGATCACAACACCTCGTTAATATCTCCTCAGCCGCCCGGGCGGTGCAGCGGCCCCTTGTCAGAGACTACTTGGCGTCAGGCGGAGCCAGAATGCCAGCTGCTGTCATATGATTTCTTGTGAAATGCAAAGAGAAAATTCTTTCTCCACATATATCCATCAGTTGTCCAAACAAAAGGCATATGTGTAGTTTTGAGCTCAAAATGCACAGTATGGTTAATTTCAAGACAACTTTCATGGTGACCTATTCCCTTTAAGAGAAGCTGTTGTGTCTTCCCTTCTTCCTGTTCCTTGTCTGTGCAACACTTGAATATACCACAATACACCACAGAAGCTTAACAGAAACTTTGTTCACACATTTTGCTTCTGTTACCATGAGCCATGGCAAGAGAGAGAGGTATATATTTATCTACATAGTACATACACAGTACACAGTACACACACATGCATACACATACACATACAGATTACAGATTAGGAATGCCCTCATAACACACACATGGTAACCACTAACCACAAGGGAGCTATTCATTCATGCATTATTAATATAGGTAATTACTTTGGGACCAAGCCATCATGCTTTCACATTTGCAGTTGTACCTCTTTGTGATTTTAAAGCAATTACCTAAAGACTTTCTCTGAAATAATATGTGTTTGATCAAATAAGGCTCAATCTGCTCAAGATCAACATACAAAATAGAAATGCCCTCATAACACACACATGGTAACCACTAACCACATGGTAACCACTAACCACATGGTAACCATGTGGGCTAGCCTACCTTTCCCACATGGTGCCCACATGGTTTGGGAAGACGTTTCTGCATGGTTACCATATGGGCTAGCACACCACCTTCTAACCTCCTCAAACCCACATGGGCTCATATGGGTATGCCCATGTCATTCCCATGTTCACTTGTACCCACCTCTGCCCACATGGGCCCATACCAATCCCATGTGCATTCCCATGCCCATGTGAGCCCATGTAGCCCATCTTAAACACCACATGGGTGTGTTATGTGGGTGTACACATTGTTGTGATCATCCTCTAGTGTAACAACCTTTGAATGGTAACTGGGCTCCTGGCCACATGTTTCTATGTCATGTGGTCAGAGGTGACTGGTTTGCATAGGTAAAGCTAGCTGTTGCCAACAACTTTGTTATTTTTGTGTTTTAGCCTTTCCATTTGTTTGTTTCTTTGTGGTTCTCAGCAATTTGTGTCACCTCCATGCCATAGTGTAAGTGTTTGACTTCCCCTGTTGGCAGGTCATCTGGTTGGTGATTGAATGTGTGACATAAAATAAATGGATGATTTAAGCTTGATGCTTTGTCTGCCTACCTGAGTCCTGAAGTATGCAGTGCTTTTACCATTATGTTCATCTATCTGTCCTATAAAAACCATTTCCTTTTCATTACACCCATATAACCATTATGCCCCAAAGTGAAAGGCAACAGGGAAATCTTTGCAAGGTGTAGGCATGTGTGCCATGCATGATGATCTGGTGGGCGAGAGACATGCTAAGTTTAATTATCTGATCCACAAGTTCAAGGAGCCACTTGGAGACTCTTCCTGCCAGAACAGGAGAAGGTGCTGCATTTTTGCAAGACTGATTATATGGACTATGGAAGTCTTGAAGCTCAATGAAGTTTTTGGTGTCAACCATCAGAGAAAGAGAACAAGCATGGCATGGCATCTGTCAAGTTTCTACTTTGCCAGGTTATAAACTTAAGTCTCTATGGTAATGATCCGAGTTATTTGACATGGTCAGTGGTCACCTTCAGAAAGAAAGGACCAGACAGAAGCCCAATGGGTGCTAAGCCTTTGGGACAAACAGGTGAAACAAAGCTGGCAAATAACAAGGGAATGCCACTAACCCTGATGCATTTGGAGTTTGATTCAGAAATCCACACATAAATCCTGTGTTCATCAGCCTGCAACAGAAGCAATCACAGGGCTTAGTGGGTTGATAGCTCTAACTATCTTTGGAGAAAGTACGTCTGTTAGAAGGATGTTATGTATCATGGCCGATTCACGCAATATAGGAACAGGGTTAGAAAACTAACCAGAAGACTATGGGAACAGTTTGAAGACGAGCTCGCCCAGAGCATAACAAGGAACCCGAAGGCATTCTGGAAGTACACGCGCTCACAGCTGAAGACCTCAGACAGTGAGGGCAACATGACCAGCAATAATCCTGAGAAGGCATGCATCCTCAACAACTAGTTCTGTAGTGTCTTTGCACAAGACAATCTTCAAGACATCCCTGCTCTTGCCAGCAGATATGACGGAGATCCGACGACGGATATCGACATATCCGCCCACGACATCGCGAAGAAAATCTGCAACCTCAAACCTAATAGTTCACCCGGCTCCGACAAGATAAGTCCCAAGCTCCTGCAAGGGACCTGCGCTGCAGTAGCTGTGCCGCTTGCTCACCTGTACAGAAGGTCTCTGGATACTGGTAGCTGGGGCGCTCGTTCGGTCGTTCCAATCCAGAAGAAAGGTGACCGACAAAGCCAAGCGAATTACCGACATATCAGTATTATGCCATCCCATGTAAAATCCTCGAATCTATGATCCGTGACCAGCTTCTCAACCATCTATTGTCTCTTGACTTCCTTTCAAAGGATCAGCACGGATTCCGTCCCAGGCGATCCTGTACCTCGCAGCTGCTTGCAGTTATGGAGGATTGGAGCTTCGGGGCTGAAAATGGCGACTGCACTGCTTGCATCTACCTTGATTATAAGAAAGCGTTTGATTCCGTCCCCCATCAACGCCTGCTAATGAAGCTACAAGCTTATGGAGTGGCTGGCAAGCTTACACCTGGATCAAGGCTTTTCTGTCAAACCGCCAGCAGCAAGTGACTGTGTAGGGATCTAAGTTGCCCTGAGCCCGCTTGACAAGTGGTGTCCCTCAAGGTTCTGTCCTAGGTCCACTCCTTTTTCTGATCTACCCAAACGACATGCCTGACGTCATTCGCTGCCCGATCAAGATATTCGCCGACGGTGCCAAAGTCTACCGACAAGTGACGCTCGATGCGGGGATTGGAGACCGGCAGGCTGACATTGACGCAGTAATCATGTGGTCGTACAAGTGGCAGATGCCCTTTAGCGAGTCCACTTTCCACATTTGGAACAGAAATCGCCGCCACTCCTACGTCATGAGGGACCACAGTCTTCTGGAGCATTCCTTCTGGAAAAGGATCTAGGAATTTGCATGGATTCTGAGCTCAAGTTTCGCAAACATGCGTCTGCAGCTGCGGCAAAGGCAACCCAAATCCTCGCAGTTATCTGGCGATCATTTGTAAAAATCGACCAAGACACCCTTCTGCCACTGTATAGATCCCTCGTCCGTCCTCACTTGAGTACGGCAACGTCATCTGGGGTCCCTTCAACCGAGCAGACCAGGAGCTAGTGGAAAACGTTCAAAGACTCGCGACCAGACTGATACCAGATATCCGCCATCTCTCCTACCGACGGCGACTCGAGATGCTCAACCTGCCCACTCTGCACTACCGACGGCAACAAAGCGACATGCACGGAGGAATCCTGCACGGAGGAATCGACCAGCCACCAGAGACATTCTTCGCCCCACGCCAGACAAGGCCGCACCCGAGGTCATCGGTGGAAGCTCGGCAAGCCCCGTGCAGTGTCTAGAGTCAGGTGAAATGTCCCGTGCAATGTCTAGAGTCAGGTGAAATGCATTCAGTATCCGAGTCATAAATGACTGGAATGCTATGCCCCCGGAAGTGGTGGACACTGAGACCGTTCAGCAATTAAAGGCAAAGTTCGATCGACGTCCACTGGGAAGAAGACAAGTACCGCTCCCTTGATCACTTCTAAACAGCTGGAGACGAACTGGAACCCAAGGCAAAGACCAGTTATCTGGACTGGGTTGTATCCCGCCAGCATGAGTTGTTCATTTCCAGACCAATGCCAGAATAATGCCATTAAAAAATGCTCGTCGAGATCGTGACCTTCAGGCCTAGTTTGCCTGAATTAACTCGAACATCATAAGTATAAGTATAATAGATATCCACAGCAACTTTACTGAACAGCACTATGTCTTGCCTGTACCTCAAGAGGGTTCACCCTCACATCAGTTGTGAATAGTAGTGCTGCAATCTGGAGAAGAGTGCAGCCCCAAGCTTATCGGTATCATTATGTGGGAATTGAGACAACTCTGCAGTACCAGGGCAAATGATACCTAGGAATGTTTTGAACTATCAAGAGATGTAGCTCGATCGACGATCCCGAAAGCCGCTGGCGGTATTCAGCACCTATACTGGACATCGCCGATGTAACAGTTGGTAGTGGTCAACCCCAGGCAGATACTTTTCTCGGTGGCATCTAGAAGGCTCACGAGTTGCCAGTCCATTCTGGCAGAGATGATGGCCTGATCATGTTCCGAAATTCGAATTCATCTTGAAGACCTTTTTCGGGCCGGGTCCGTACTCACTACTCCGTACGATCGCGTTTTTGCGGTGGGTGAACACTGAACACTCACCAGCTTTGGATGACTCCTGGGGCAATTTGAGCCATACTTTCGTCGCGTCGACGGATGTGGGCCACGCTTACTCTTCGAGAAGATTTGCAGGATGCTGACACCCTTGGTATCTACCGCTGCGATGCCAGGCGCCAGGCGAGTCCCGCTGTGGTATTCTGAGTACCATTGTACCAGACCCGCTACACCGTGCGACGATGGCGTAGTGACTACAATGGCTGCCGACTACAGCATCCAACAGACTGCAAAGGCTGGCCCTCCCTGTCTAAGTGAATAACGGTGACGTCGACGAGGTGGAGGATCCGGATAGCTCACTCGGTAGAGCGTCGGGCTCGGAATGCATGGGTTCCGGGTTCGATTATTTCTTCTGGCGAAGTGTTTCGGTCTCCCTGCTTGAGTCGGCGTGAGAGACCCCGACGATACATGGCTACGGTCGGAAGGCCATCGTTCGGTCACATCGTCGTAAAACGTCAATACCACCATCGACGTGGATCAGGTGGTTCGAACAAAACTAAGTCTTCGAATACAGCGTCGCCCAAAGTTTTGACTCCGAAATAATGTTGAAGGCAACTGGCTATTGCGCAATTTATCATCACGCCGAGGATGCGTTTTTCCCGGGGGATGTGGGCTAGATCGGGATTGATTACTCCCAGGGACGTGGGAGCCATGGGGGCAGGGGGGGGGGGGCAACTCGCCCCCGCAACTTTGGACCTGTGGGGGCGACGCCCCCCCCCCCCCCCAACTTTGGAGCTAGGTGGCGGCAATCCGCCCACTTTTTACATGATCTTTTAATTCTGAATTAGATCAACGACATTGCCGACGGAAAATTGCATTTGTTTTGTGGAACAAAGACTGTGATCGGAGTGTGTTTCAGCTTTGCCCCCCCCCCCCCTCCCACCCCAACTCAGGAGGTGATTGAAATGTGAGAACAGGCGCTTTTGCATAAGCTCGATGTCTAATATACGCAATGATGGTCCGCACTTGCGTTCATCCGTATATGCGTGGTGACTTAATTTTCGTTACGTGCTAAACTACTGACAGTCGTTCATTAGGATCGGTCTGAGAGGGCTTGAAAGCCCAGGCTTGAAAGGACCATACGCCCGCTTTGGAGGGACCTTGAGAGGCCATAGGGGCTCTACATAAGTCGGAAAGGGTCTGAGTGGGCTTTTTCTGGGCTTGAGAGGGTCCTACGCCGGTTTGAGAGGGTCCTTTTCAGGTCTGAGTGGACCCTTGCTCGGCCAGAGATGTCATTTATCACTCCTGAGGGGTCCTGGGTGGTTTGGAAGGGCCTCTTCCAGGTCTGAGAGGGCCCTACGCCCGATTAAGAGGGCCCTCGTCAAGCTTTGGAGCGGCCCAACGCCAGTCTGAGAAGGCCCTTGGCAGGCAGGAGAGGGCCCTACGCCTGCTTCACATGACCCTTGCTAGGCCTCAGGGGCCTTACGCTGGTCCGAGAGCCGCTAAGAGAGCCCATATCAAACCTGGGGGGTGGGCTATGCCGGTTAAAAGGATAATTTATAGGTCTGAAAGGCCCCTTTCTGAGCATGAAGGGGCCATACGTCGGTCTAAGTTGGTCCTTCCCAGCCTTAACCCTCGCCCTACGGGGGGGGGGGGCTGACAGGCCCCCTTGAGGTTTTTCTTGAATAACTTTTTACACATGCGGCGCATCTTGCTGCAATTTGCGGTAGCTGAATTTACAACAATTATACGTATGCTGTAAACATTTAATTGAAATTAGTTAAGTAGTTTGGGAGATAATCATGTTTTGATGACGTCATGTTGGTGGAAAAACGATAAATATTTGAAAAATGGTAGAAAACAGAGTTTTATAGGAAATTGCAAACGCAATTCACCAAAGATACAAAATGACATTCTCTTTCAAATGGCAATCTCGGATTTTCAAAACTTTGGTGGAGGGGACCCCTAAAATAAAAATAAACATATTTTTTGGGTGGGAAAATCCCCACAAAATCGAGATTTTCGAAGATGTTAGAAAAACCGGAATATATGTGAGATAACTGAGTATGGACAATGCTCATATCAAAATTTCAAAGCAATATTTTCATATTTGACTGAGTGATGGCTCCTAAGTGTAAGGAACTGATGACGTCATTTTTTTAATAACTTTTTTTGACTTTTTTTGACAAGATACGAACAAATAAATACCTTTTTCTGTATTTCTGAGCCAAAACTGGTCTAGGAACATGTCTTTTTGTTTACATTTATCAATTTCTAATTTTGAATTTTTCTTAAGAGCAAAATCGCTGTTCTGGATGTGGTAAATCCGAGGTCATTCACTTGACCTGGAAGGTCACCCGTTGACCTGAAACCTAAAAATCGCATACTGTTAGATTCCTCTCCTGACAGGCAACATGCTGGTTCTTACCGCATTGCTCTAAGTTGTTTGGTTTGGAAGTTAACAGGGGGCCTGTCAACCCCCCCTCCCCCCGTAGGGCGAAGGTGAAAAAGCTCCCGTAGGGCGAGGGTTAACCCGCGCGGCGCTGGGGAGGGGGTAAATTCCCCCCCCCCCCCTCTTTCGGATTTTCTAAATAACTTGAACACTATGACAGATATCGAAATGAAACTTTTGGTACCTTATGCTGCATCAATTATAAGTCATCTGTCAAAATTTGATTGGAATTGGTGACGAATTTTGGGAGATAATGACGTTTTAGTGACGTCATGTCATGCCATTTTTGGTGGAAAAACGTTAAATGTTTGACAAATTGTCAAAAATGGAGTTTTGATGCGCAAATAAGAACGTCAAAAGATGGGATAAAAATTATCTTCCAAATAACTATCTCGGATTTGCAAAATTTTGAGTTTTGGACCCCCAAAAAATGTAAAAAAAGATTTGTATCGGAAGAATTTCCGCAAAAGTTTTTTCCGAAGATATTTTTTAAAAAAAACTGAGGATATGTTAGAGAACCAAGTATAGAGATACCCAAACCAAATTTCAAAGCAATATATTTATTTTTGACTGACTTATGGTTACCTAAATATAAGTAACTCATGACGTCATTTTTTGAAGTTACGTTTTTTTGCTTTTAGTGACCAGATACAGACACATAATGCCACCGCTGCTTTTATGAGACAAATTTGATCTAGAAACATGCCTTTTTATTTAGATTAATCAATTTCAAATTGTGTCCTTATGCGACCTGACCTTGACCTGATGCCTATACTATATATGGGGTCAGGTTGTGAAAATGGCTGCTACTATCGAAATCTACGTGTAAAATAACCCATACAACATGTGTTGCATGGCTTTCGTAGACATGTGACCTTGTGTGACCCCTACTGACCTTGACCTTGACCTATGCTTACAATTTCACTTTTGATTATGCGGGAGATGCATTATACCTTTGAGAGCACTTTGTGAGATAATGGTCGCAAGCCATGGCTTTCGCTGGAAAGTATGGCCCAAAAACCCAAATACCTCAATTTTTACATTTGACCTGACCTGACCTGATATGTGACCTTATTTAAAGAATTTCGGGTATGGGTTAGATTCTTCTTACTGAGAACTTTCGATCGCCGCCTTGCACGCTTCGCTGCAGTTATTGGTTCGGAAGATACGGGGGGTAAAATTTACCCCCCAGCGCCGCGCAATCGGCTGGAGACCCCAGCGCCGCGCGGGTTAAAAGGGCTCTTCGCTGGTTTGAGAGGGCCCTTACCACGCCTCAAAGGGCCCTAAGCCGGTCTGAGGGGGTACCTACTAGACCTCTGAGGGCCCTATATCGGTTTGAGAGGGTCCTTTCCAGCCTTGAGAGAGCACGGCCAGTCTGAAAGGGCCTTCCCGGTCCTGAGACTGACCTAGTCTGGTCTGATAAAGCCCTCGGTTGGTCTGAGAGGCCCCTTGCAAGGTCTGAGGGGGCCCTCCGGCCGTTCGCGAACAGAGAAGGTTGGCGAACGGCCCATTGGCTACGCCCCTGGTCACGCTACCACCCATGTCAGAAGGCAACATACCCAAATTAAAATATTTAATCTTACCTGACAACTTCACCTGTCATTGGGTGTCTGAGCCCGTTGGTGATATGCATGAATACATCAAATAAATAAATAAATTGAATGGGGCTATCGAATGGCAGAGACCCGACTGCAATTGGGTGAGAGTGCCAAAGTTCTAAGCTTCTGAATAGTACGGCCCGACCGGGCCATGTAGGCAAGGTCAAATTTAAATTCATCTAAGTTGACGAAAAATCCCACCGGTGCTTCGCACACGATTGGTAAATAGCCAATGCTAAGCATACAAGACCCCGACGGTATGCTCATATCCGGAAGTTCGGCGCTTTGGCTCCGAATTCAGACCCAGCTTGTACTCCAGTCCCGTGCGTTTTTTTTTTAATTCAAGTGCCGATACGCACTGTCTGCATGATGTCCACCAGTTATTTTCTAGTGATATTTTTTTGGCAAAAGGAGCGACCTTTTTAATAGGGCAAACCTATTAGCTTCAATATATACGGGTGACTACAATGTATCGCTCCTTTTAGCTATCAGTTTTGCCTCAGATCTGCCAAAAAAAAGTTCGCCCCCCAACTTGAAAATAGTTCCCACGCCCCTGATTACCCCCTATATTCAAGTATCAAGAAGGGTGGTGAAATACTGGTAATTTGGCGTGACTACGCGTTGTTGCAATAAGGTGGTATCTGTGGCCTCTGAAGCCATCCAAGGATCGTGCTGTTCATTTACTTTTTTCAAACGACCTCACCTTACGGAATATCACCCGCACTATTAGTGATTTTGACAAGCGCGCACCTGACATACGGTAGTTAAACCAAAGAACCGTTTGCTTGCGCCGACGAAAAGGCCGTAGAGCAACTTAAGAGACACCAGACGAAGTTGACCACGAGACTCAGAGAACTGCCGTGCACCATGTGACTCCAGTCTTGGTTTTTCCTTTTTTCGCACTGCCGTTAACTCCATGGTAATAATGTCAACCAGAATCGACTTCGCCATTCAGGAGCGGATATCAGGCCTCAGTTCAAAAACTTCCTCACGGTTGTGTTTTAATTCAACGAGAAAATGAGTTTAAGTTTGCAAACCATAGGTCTCTTCGAAAGCACGCAGGAATTTCTTTGGAGTACGACCATCAAGTATCAACGAATGCAATATCAACGAATGCTTGGACTACTAATTCGCTCTTTTCAAACCGGTTCTCATGGTTCAAAGTTTAACATGCACGCTCTACTGTCCGCTTACTTCTCCAACGTACGCTCTATTTTAGAATATGGTAGCGTGATCTGGGCGGGCGCGGCTGATTCCCACACAGTGCGGGTCGATCGAGTTCAACATAAATTTTTAATTTGGCTTCTAAATAATACTTTCTCTGGTCATACCACTTCTTTAGCATACTCAGACTTGTTACAACACTTCCGGATACCTTCTTTATCAGCTCGTAGGATTCAGCATGACCTATTGTTCACCAGGAACATTTTCCACTCGAAATTAGATTCTCAAACTTTGCTAACTAGCTTTTCACTCCATGTACCAGCTCGATCGACCCGCACTCACAAGCTGTTACACGAGATCTGCCCCCGCGTTAACACCGTGAAGGGCAGTCTACTCTGCAGGGTACCTAGGCTAGTCAACTCTTTTTTAAACAGCGTCCCAGAGGTGGATTTTCTTGTAGATCATTTTAACACTTTTAGAAAACATGTCATCACTTATATAGCATATCTGTAATTCGTCTTTTACGTTCGCTGTTTTTATCTTGCATCATTTATCAGTTCACTTTGTATTGTTTACACTATTTATATCTTGCTAATGTTTCGATGTACTTTATGGAATCATCGTGTTATCGGTTTTACTATGTGACTTCACCTGTCAGTGAAGTCACATAGTAATATATATATATCACATAGTAGACCCTGTTGGTGATCTGCTTAATAAAATACAAAAACAAAATACAAAATACAAAGTTACCGTAAAGTTCACCTTATTGAAGGCTTCCGAATAACGATGCTGGTATTCTGCGTATTGTCAGGAGGCGATCCCGAAGCCTGCAAATGTGAAACATCCAAGGGAAAGTACTTTCGTATTGTTTTCTGCGGTGCCGTGGTCGGAACTCAGAAAAGAACCGATGTATCTGCTTGAATGTCTTGAACGTTGCAAGAGAAGAATTATAAGCAAGTTGAGCGAAAGTGATGGCGACACTCTTGATATTGTTGCACTGGTTTGCTTTGGTGATGGTTCAAGTTGATAGTCCTTTAGAACGATAGCACATACTCGAGGCGCTCTTCGTCTTGAGCTTGAGCTCAGGCTAACGCTTGGTGAGTCTAAAGGAACGTGTCTCTAAAGAAGCATTGTCTTCCTAGTGGTAGTCAGAGTGTTGCAGAGGGTTGTACTCCAGGAACATGCGAGTGTTGTTAGTTTTCTTTGGACGTTTCCACTGTAAAACGGTAGCATATTTCCCTTTACCGACAGTTTTGAGATCGGTCTTAGTTGTTTGACTTAAGTTCCAGAGCGTCGGCCAAAATGGGACCGGGACGTTTACGCTCACTACCTAATCGCGGAAGGATTGGCGCCACTCGGCCTGTGTTGACAGACGCCGCCGTCGTTTTCGGACGATGAAGATCGTGAGGCTCAGGGTTCGCTTGCCGCTTTTTGAAGTGTTATTCGTCGTCTGACCGGACGCCATTGCGAAATAAGCAAACCGGTTCCTCCTCAAAGCCGATCCGGTGAGGCACTGGGCGCTGTGGATGATCGTGCTTGCATGTTGAGATCCCCCGACAACGGCGGCGCTGCACATCCACATTCATGGCATGTACATTCTTCTCGCATTCCACCTCTTCATCTTCAAAAGTGTCTTCCTTGTCAGGCTTTTCCTAGGACATGTGAAAGTTGTGACTTCGGGTCATCTCAGGCCAGGTCAGTTCACCAGGTCACATTGATTAGTCCCACCTCCCAAGAGGTTTGTGGTCGGGCCACAGTAGCGGTGTTTGACCGATTGGTTTGAAACTCACAGGATTTAATCAGGTCATATATACCAACAGCTCTTATATCTCATTTGTTATAGTATTGGTGAATGGTGACCTAGGGTCAGGTCGATCTCGTGACCTCCCCATTATAAGTCAGTGGGAAGATAGCCAAATGCGTCCTATTCAGAGAATAAGCAGATCAGACCAATTAGTTCAAGATCATGTCACTATAGCTCATTCTTCACTTAGGCGCAATTTCTGCCCAGTGACATCTACAAGGTCGGCTGAGGTTATCTGAGATCACCAGCACCCTTTTTGCCGATAACTCTTGATGGAGTAAAGACAGAGACGTGAAACCGACACCATTATGCTCATCTCGTCGAGACGCTTCCGACAATGTGCACTATGGCCTGCCTGGGCTACCACATGACTTCGAATGACTGAACTGAGGTCAACTTTTGAGTTTGACCCAACCCTGTTATCATATATATGGTTCGAATCGCATTGATGAGACGAACAAGACATCTTATTATAACACGTCTTATTAAAGGGAATGTTTCACCTTTGTATTGGTTTTGAACTGAGATAGCCATTATCTTTGGCCGTTATTGTAATGTATAAATTACTAAGTTCATTTTTTGCCCAAAACTTAACAGTTTTTAAGCAATTTAATTTACCATTTGCAAAATGCACCCAGGCTGGTGCAGCCGCTGATTGGCTGACAGCCACTTTTTCAGCCAATCCCACTTTTTAGGCTAATCAGCGGCGGTCTATAGCTCAATAACGACGTCATCAGCCCAAATTTAAAAAGGTAATTTGTATAAAGTTGAGTGACTTTTCCAGAGGAAAATATATCACCATCGTTTTCAGCAGCACTTACTTCATATTTTCGACTACAACCAGCGTATATTTTACAACTTTCAGAAATGTGAAACATTCCCTTTACGGGGAAATAATGACCCTTTTCCACTAAAATGGAGTTAGCACTTGAAATCGCCAGACGAGATCAAAATATATTGTAAATTCATCACATTTTGCATGACAACTTTCCTACCGAAAGATATTTCAAGTTAAAGTTGATAAGCGTTCCACACTTTTAACGACCGGTACTTGCACTATTTCTGACCTTTTGTCAAGTACTTTTGGTCCTCATCAAACTGCGGGCTTTTCCCGTATTATTTTTGTGCGCAATGGAGTGGAAAATATATTGTGCGTTCTGCTTGTTGTGATTATATGCCCGGCGATCTTCTAAAACTAACAGCGATTGGAAAAAGTGGCAATAAAATCGGAAGCTCATCGATGCACATCAACGCGGCATAGTTAGTGGTTGCGACCCTCAATTTTTGCAATTCGATTCATTTGTTTTCAACATTAGGAGTTGTGTATAGTTTGTCTGTGGCTGTATATAACACTATGCTTTATTTTATCATGAAAAATAATTATTTTTCCCAAAAAAACTAACGAACAATAACACAAAACTGGCAATTAAATCAGAAGCTCATCGGTGCACATCGACGGCGACCTATTTAGCGTCGGCGATTTGTTTACAAAGTCATTGTCATGCTTCTCGGCGCACTTAACCATCTCGGCGCACTTGGCGAGTTGTTCCTGATTAGTATACCCAAGTCCCATAGCAGGCTTTGTTAATGACGTCATTGGTGCCATTCTTGTGTAGCATTGCAAAATATATCTGATTTCGAGTTGAAAGCTAATTAAAGACTTATTCAAATTATTGTTTTTAAGTTTGAATTTTCTTGTTAATCATTATTAAAGGTATTTTATCACTGTATTTCATAGTAGTTGACACTTCAGAAACTTGTGACGTAATAATATTGTATCCAATATGCATTTCCCTCACATTTTGCCATTGTGGCGCAGTGCCGAGTGCTTTGCGAATACTAGCTTGCCTGGGGTTCAATTCATTCCGCTCTTATTTTATTCGAGTTGGTATAGTTTGCATGTTGTTGTTATTCATGACTTATACTGATAGTCAGTCATGCATCACGGATGCTTCACGGATTGCTTCACGGATCATTGCGCTGCTCGAACGCACGCTAGTAGCGCTTTCGTTCTCCATGGCAACCAGGCGTGAGCCAATGAAAAGCCAGAACGTATTCCCTTTCTGGCTTTTGATTGGCTGACGCCTGGTTGCCATGGAGAACGAAAGCGCTACTAGCGGGTGTCCGAGCAGCGCTCAGTTTGATCGGAAATGTCACAGAGGCTCCACAAATGCCGCACTCGATGTTAACAATGGTAGGGAAGGACGAATTTGTCAATGACCTTCATGATGTACACAAAGTACTTGTTTTGTATTTCTTCCAAACTTACAACTTTGAATTTGGGAATAATTTTATTTAATTCTTAAATTTAAATAAAATAATTTTAAAAATATAACGGGAGCCTAAGAAATTGTTGCTAACAAAATCAAAAGGTCATTATTTCCCTTTAAAGGGAAATAATGACCTTTTGATTTTGTTAGCAACAATTTCTTAGGCTACCGTTATGTTTTTAAAATTATTTTATTTAAATTTAAGAATTAAATAAAATTATTCCCAAATTCAAAGTTGTAAGTTTGGAAAAAATACAAAACAAGTACCTTGTGTACTTCATGAAGGTCATTGACAAATTCGTCCTTCCCTACCATTGTTAACATCGAGTGCGGCATTTGTGGAGGCTCTGTGACATTTCTGATTTAACTGAGCGCTGCTCGGGCACCCGTTAGTAGCGCTTTCGTTCTCCATGGCAACCAGGCGTCAGCCAATCAAAAGCCAGAAAGGGAATACGTTCTGGCTTTTCATTGGCTCACGCCTGGTTGCCATGGAGAACGAAAGCGCTACTAGCGTGCGTTCGAGCAGCGCTCTGATCCGTGAAGCAATCCGTGAAACATCCGTGATGCATGACTGACTATCAGTATAAGTCATGAATAACAACAACATGCAAACTATACCAACTCGAATAAAATAAGAGCGGAATGAATTGAATCCCAGGCAAGCTAGTATTCGTAAAGCACTCGGCATTGCGCCACAATAGCAAAAGGTGAGGGAAATGCATATATTGGATACAATATTATTACGTCACAAGTTTCTGAAGTGTCAACTGCTATGAAATACAGTGATAAAATACCTTTAATAATGATTAACAAGAAAATTCAAACTTAAAAATAATAATTTGAATAAGTCTTTAATTAGCTTTCAACTCGAAATCAGATATATTTTGCAATGCTACACAAGAATGGCACCAGTGACGTCATTAACAAAGCCTGCTACGGGACTTGGGTATACTAATCAGGAACAACTCGCCAAGTGCGCCGAGATGGTTAAGTGCGCCGAGAAGCATGACAATGACTTTGTAAACAAATCGCCGACGCTAAATAGGTCGCCGTCGATGTGCATCGATGAGCTTCTGATTTAATTGCCAGTTTTGTGTTATTGTTCGTTAGTTTTTTTGGGAAAAATTATTATTTTTCATGATGAAATAAAGCATAGTGTTATATACAGCCACAGACAAACTATACACAACTCCTAATGTTGAAAACAAATGAATCGATTTTCAAAAATTGAGGGTCGCAACCACTAACTATGCCGCGTTGATGTGCATCGATGAGCTTCCGATTTTATTGCCGCTTTGTCCAATCGCTGTTAGTTTTAGAAGATCGCCGGGCATATAATCACAACAAGCAGAACGCACAATATATTTTCCACTCCATTGCGTAAAAAAACAATACGGGAAAAGCCCGCAGTTTGATGAGGACCAAAGGTACTTGACAAAAGGTCAGAAATAGTGCAAGTACCGGTCGTTAAAAGTGTGGAACGCTTATCAACTTTAACTTGAAATATCTTTCGGTAGGAAAGTTTTCATGCAAAATGTGATGAATTTACAATATATTTTGATCTCGTCTGGCGATTTCAAGTGCTAACTCCATTTTAGTGGAAAAAGGTCATTATTTCCCTTTAATGATTACGTCTTAAATATGATTGAATAAGACATCTTGACAAAAAGGCCAGCGTGACCTTTATTGACCTTTGGAGCCTTAACCCGCGCCCCGCTGGGGTCTCCAATTTTGCAGGTGAAATCGGACACGTTTAATCTACCGATACACACCAAAAACTCCATATTGGCCTTGCGAGATGGCAATATCCCTTTAAGCAAAAGTGAAATGGTAAACGAAGGTCAAGGTCAAGATCAGGTCACAAAAGGTCACTGTTGGCAAAAGGTCTACGAAAGTCAATGCGATGCAATACATGTTTTATGGGTTATTTTACACGTATAATTCGATAGAAGCAGCCATTTGTACAACCTGACACCATTAAGGTCAAGGTCAGGTCATATAAGGTCAAATTGAAATAGATTAATTTAAATAAAAAGGCATGTTTCTAGACCGGTTTTGTCTCAGAAATACAGCGGTGACATTTATTTATCTGTATCTGGTCAATAAAAGAAGAAGAAAAAAACGTAACTTAAAATGACGTCATGAGTTACTTATACTTAGGGAGCCATAAGTCGGTCAAAATAAAGATATTGCTTTGAAATTTGGTTTGGGTATCGTCCATGCTAGGTTCTCTCATATATATTCATCGTTCATCGCATCATCGTTTTTTATATCTTCGAAAATTTTGGTTTTGTGAAAAATTTGCAAAAAAAAACGTTTATTTTATTTTGGGGGTCAAAAACCAAGAATTGCGCAAATCCGAGATAGCCATTTGGAAGAGAATGTCATTTCTGTTCTTTTGACGTTTTTCATTTGCAATTTGCTTTAAAACTTTATTTTCTACGATTTTTATTTTAAAAAATCGTTTTTCATGCAAAAATGACATGACGTCATTAAAACGTCATAATCTTCCAAATTACTACGTCAATTTTGTGAGAAGACGTATAATTGATGCAGCATAAGGTACTGTAAGTATCAAGGCGATATCTATCATAGTTTTCGATTTATGGAGAACATCTCCCCCCCCCCCCCCCCCACCACCACCACCACCACCACCCAGCGGGGCGCGGGTTAACTATTGACCTGATCGAAAATGCCTTGGCGATTGGTGCCTTGGCGATTGCATTTTTAATACCTTGCATTGTGTTTTCGTTTGTGCCTATGTAATTATCATAGTTACTGATATATTTGGGGTTTCTTGGGCAAATTCCTAAAACTTGCAACTTTTACCTTTGATGACCTCTGGTGACCTCAATATTGACCTGAGCCAAAAATGACCAAAATGGTCTCAATATAAATTTTGACAAGCAAGCTATCACTCACCCGTTTATCTGTTAGCCTCTAACCCGTTAACCATTAACATGTCTAGTCTCTTAAAATGGGCACCTGTGAACAGGTTTACATACATAGGCTTAGCGTAGATTGCTCGGAAGCGGGTTAAAACGAATTCCCTCAAAAACGAAGTGCCTTGTTGTGTCGTTCATGTGCATGGCTTATTTTCTTGACTGAAGTGTCGGAGGTTGGCACGGTTCATTGACCTGCGAGCCGACCCCTTATACATGAAGTGACCTGTTAAGATGTCAACACATGTGGTTAATTTTCTTCGCTAGTAGTGTTAGATCAGTAAGTTAAATAAATGTTGTTTAGGTATTGACAGAAACAGGTGGCCAGTTATATAAGTTGGCTAGAGCGTCGCGCTTGTAACTCAAGTGTGATGGGTTCGAGCCCCATGCCGATACCCACGTACGATCAGCGCGGGCAGACATAGTTTAATCAAATAATAATTAGAAGTGGGATGCGTTCAGGAATTTTAGCCACCACAGAGCATGGATGTTGATCCCACTTTTGACTTGGTTCCTCTGTATATGATTGGACGTATGACCGACATATCGTGTTTCCTTCGTCAACAGGCGAGAGTGGGGTGGATCAAGAGCAGCCCACCATGGCGGGCCTGGGGGCAGCGACGGCCGGCGGCGAGCAGCCGTTCATGGTCTCCTCCCTGCCACTGGTGTTCTGTGACGGACGCCCTGTGGCACTCGAGAACATGACAGACGTGAGTAGGAAAGTCCTTAGTGATATTTGTCGGCTGAAGATGTCCATGACTGCTTATCAGACGTAAATAAAAAGCACATCACGGTGACATATTTTATGACTCAAGGCAGACGGCATATTCCGCTGACTTAAATGATGCTCAGACGCCATTTTGCGTTCTCACACGTCCATAGAATCCTCCTGTTCACACCCTGCGCTCGAGAGTGCACCCAGTACCGGTCCCTGGCTTCTCACGTACTTCGCCACACTGTGTATGGATGTCCGCCTTTCGATCTGACGTACCCCGCCCGCTGTCCACAGAGGAGTCTGGTCAAGTTTGTCCGCTTCATGCTCAAGTGCGCCTTGGGAGTGGAGGAGAGCCGCCTGCGGACGGTGCGCCGGCCCGATTGGTGGCCCCGCACCGTGCCCTATTTCAACCTCAAGGCCAGCAGTGAGGTGGAGAAGGTGAGCGCTGCCTCCGTCGCCTACCTCTCCCCTGTCGTGTTCATGTACTGTGCATGGCGGTGATGTTGCAGTGCTTTGACTGCTGGGTGTTGATGACTGAGGCAGTCGAAGTGCGCCAAAACACAAATCAGCATCATCTGTGCGTTGACTGCTCCAGGATGTGAAGATTCAACAGTTCTGGTATCTAATGTTACAGGCTGTCAGTTTGTGTTGTATACAATACATGTGGATTGCTAGCGGACGTCGGAATGGGTCGGGCACCTGGCGTGTGCGGTGGCTGGCGACTGACTGCAGCGTCCCACTCTCCCCGGCGGCAGGGCCACGCCGAGCGGCTCCGCGAGCTGGTGCGCTTCTGCTACCGCGGTGCCGACAGCGAGTACCTGGTGCGGTTCTGTGCCGACCTCGAGAAGCACTGCGTGGCCGGCCGGATGGCCTTCAAGAACAACTTCGATGGTAGTTCGTCCCTGTACGAGCTGGCAACGAATAGACTGGTGGTCACATGTCGAAACGAAAACCTGGTGCGTAACACGCTAGGGTGTGTTGGGCGGTTCTAGGTTCGTCGAAGGTTGTTGGATTATTTGAACGCTTTCAGGATCGTTTGTTTTGCTTACGTGGCTGGTTACTTTGTAGAAAATATTGATGCCGTTTGTTTGGAGAAATGACGAAGTGTAACTATTTTTGTCTCGCTATCACTTATTTTTACTTTTTGGTGTTCATCATCGCCAGACTCAGCATCTGTCGCACTTTGGTACACTTCATGGCAGGTCTTAGAAGATGGGAAATACCAGTGTAAACAATGCATAGCGCAGCGAAAACAAAAGGAAAGACCTTTGCAATGAACGTGTCATTTTGATCTAGAACGCATCATAACAGCCTGTGCCATAACCCTGTGAAGTCTGACACCAATGTATATCGCCCTGTCCTTGGCAATACGACATCAGCAGTCGTTATACGCCTGTACCCCATTAGTGATCGTCTCCTTAAACACCTTATACCACTTCACGCCGCCCCGCCCCATCGCCAGGAGTATGACCGTCGGAGCCAGGGTCCGCTGTCCCCGCGGCGCCACCTGCTGGTACCCCATTAGTGATCGTCTCCTGAAACACCTTATATCACTTCACGCCGCCCGTGCCATCCTCAGGAGTATGACCGTCGGAGCCAGGGTCCGCTGTCGCCGCGGCGCCACCTGCTGCCCCGTCAGCAGCTGTCCCGCTGCGCCAGTCAGCAGCTGGCCATGGTCCAGCCGCCGCCAGACGACATCTTCCTCTGTGACACATGCAGCGCCGAGTTCACCTCGGTCGACGCCGTCCAGGTCAGCCGCGTGCGACGGCCGCTGCAGACTGTGCGACGGCCGCAGCAGACTGTGCGACGGCCGCAGCAGACTGTGCGACGGCCGCCGCAGACTGTGCGACGGCCGCCGCAGACTGTGCGACGGCCGCCGCCAGTCAGCAGAGACGGTGTGCCGGTGCGGCCGCCGTTGTCGTGTGTTGCAGAAATCAACCGGTCTGACTGGTTATGATGCCGATGCGTGTTGCTTTTATTCGGCGAGGCCTTGTTAAGAAATGTGTTGATGTATGTCCTAGTAATGATGTGGTAACTGGTTGGAAAAAGCCGTTGATGTATGTCTGATGTGTGACTGATAATCAGCTGTCGCTCCTTCCTCTTCACGGTGTGTTGTTTTGATTGTCTGGGTAACTTGCCATCCACGGTGAGCATCTCGGCTGGGTTTCTGGTCGCTGCTGACCGCCACTCGGCCTGTGTTGCAGGCTGTGTTGCAGGCTGTGTTTCTGATCGCTGCTGACCGCCACTCGGCCTGTGTTGCAGGCTGTGTTGCAGGCTGTGTTTCTGATCGCTGCTGACCGCCACCCGGCCTGTGTTTCAGGCTGTGTTTCTGATCGCTGCCTGTGTTGCAGGCTGTGTTTCTGATCGCTGCCTGTGTTGCAGGCTGTGTTTCTGATCGCTGCCTGTGTTGCAGGCTGTGTTTCTGATCGCTGCCTGTGTTGCAGGCTGTGTTTCTGATCGCTGCTGACCGCCACTGGGTCTGTGTTGCAGGCTGTGTTTCTGGTCGCTGCTGACCGCCACTCGGCCTGTGTTGCAGGCTGTGTTGCAGGCTGTGTTTCTGATCGCTGCCTGTGTTGCAGGCTGTGTTTCTGATCGCTGCTGACCGCCACTCGGTCTGTGTTGCAGGCCCACGAGCGTCAGTGTGGTGTGACGGCGGCAGACAAGGGGGCCTCCTCCGACACAGAGTCGGTCAGCTCGGAGCCGGAGGTGCGGTGCGCCAGTCAGACCCGCTTCCTCAGCTATGTCGGCCTGGCGCCCGCCGACGGATCCGGCAAGCAGGTGGGTATCCGTCGACCCGACTGGCGGCGCAGACACCTTTTGTCGTGCAGTGCTGTTATCCCGGATTGTTTAGGTTTTATCCACCGTTACCCGAGCCCTGTTCACGGTGCCTGCGACCACTGCCGCCGCTGCGTCCAGTTTAAGCTCCACCCCTGGGGTGTGACGTCACGAAGACTCTGGTGTCATGAACACCTCTGCGACCGGGGGATATCTGTCATAACCAAGGACTTACCTACTGGCTACTCCATGTTCAGCTTCAGTTCCTCAACTCCCTCCTTACAACAAAGTTGCAACAAAGCATCGGCGGCCACTTGCAGACGAGCTTGTAAATGCCGCAGTGCGCCAATTTGCATTACATCCGCACTCTGCGACCGCTGCGTCTGCGATTTCACAGACGCAGCGGTCGCAGAGATATGACGTCACACCCTTCCCCATCCCCACATTCCATGCCCCCCAGCCGGGCCGGTGCTCGACGCTGATTGGTGGCTGATCGCAGCTGGACGCAGCTGGACGCAGCGGTCGCAGTGGTCGCAGTGGACGCAGTGGTCGCAGTGGTCGCAGCGGTCGCAGCGGCCGCAGCGGTCGCAGCGGTCGCAGTGGCCGCAGCGGTCGCAGTGGCCGCAGTGGACGCAGCGGTCGCAGTAGTCGCAGCGGTCGCAGGCTGCCACCGTGTACCGTGAACAGGCCTCAGGAGAATTCAGTTGTCATAGAACTTTGCCGCGTCCCGAAATGTTTGATTGATATGTGATCGTTCCTGTTCCCCGAAATGTTCGGTACCTATGTAACCATCCCTTTCCCGCAGTGATCGGTTGCTACCCCGTTTGTATGTATTCGTCTTCCAGCTAACCATTGCTTTATGGATAGTTTGGTTATGTGCATCCGTACTGTTTCTGCAGGGAGTTAAGTTCCCATCAGACCACTGGATTTCAGTGGAGTATTCAGTTTCCATCTGACCGTAGCATTTCCCCCGAAACATTGCGCTCTCCAATGTGACCGTCCCGCCTGCCTCTGCCTCCAGCCGTACTCTTCTCCGTCTAAGCGCGGCGGCGGCGGCGGCGGCGGTGCAGCGGCCAGGCTGCGACGTAGCCCCGGCTTGCTGGTGCGATACCAGGCGGTGGATGTCAGCTCTCCGCTGGGCGTCCGGCTGGGCGCCGGACCGCCCCCGCCCAACCAACAGCCCCCCGAGCACGAGGTGTACTGCGAGGACATCGAGCGCAAACGGTCAGACTCCGGCGGAACGGTGGCACGGGAGGCGAGGGCTGTTCTGCTACGGGAGGCGAGGGCTGTTCTGCTGGTAGATGGTGTGGGTTTGGTTGGTGAGGAATTGTGGTTTGAAGGCGAAGTTTGAAGTTGTTTCGTTACGATAATGCACTTGAGCGCACATTGTTTGGTTTTTCTTCTAAAAAACATACTCTTCTTGGTATATTAGATGCCAGGGAAGACAAGCGATTTGTCAACGGTTGATTCCGGCAACTTCATCGTCGGAAATGTTTGTAATATCATGTTTTCTTGTTTATTTTAAAAGGGATGGGATTTGTTTTAGTTCACATTGAAAGTGCATATGTGTTTAAACCCACTTGACCTGGCTGTGTCTCCCCGTCAGATCGGGCCGCCAGCCGGCCTTCCCGATCTCGTGGCGTCCCCCGCGCAACGGGCGTCGGATCATGTACGGCTGGAGTCACCTGTACTGCTTCACGGCTGCCCAGCGCGCTGAGAGGCGACGCACCGTCCGCGCCGGTGAGCGGGGTGGGCCAATACACTGCTGCTGCCCTCTGGTCCTATCGTGAGCGGGGTGGGCCAATACACTGCTGCTGCCCTCTGATCCCATCGTGAGCGGGTGGGCTGCTGCTGCTGCACTCTGGTCCTATCGTGAGCGGGGTGGGCTGCTGCTGCTGCCCTCTGATCCCATCGTGAGCGGGGTGGGCTGATGCTACTGCCCTCTGGTCCTATCGTGAGCGGGGTGGGCCAATACACTGCTGCTGCCCTCTGGTCCTATCGTGAGCGGGGTGGGCCAATACACTGCTGCTGCCCTCTGGTCCTATCGTGAGCGGGGTGGGCCAATACACTGCTGCTGCCCTCTGATCCCATCGTGAGCGGGGTGGGCCAATACACTGTTGCTGCTGCCCTCTGGTCCTATCGTGAGCGGGGTGGGCTGCTGCTGCTGCCCTCTGGTCCTATCGTGAGCGGGTGGGCTGCTGCTGCTGCACTCTGGTCCTATCGTGAGCGGGTGGGCTGCTGCTGCTGCCCTCTGGTCCTATCGTGAGCGGGTGGGCTGCTGCTGCTGCCCTCTGGTCCTATCGTGAGCGGGGTGGGCTGCTGCTGCTGCCCTCTGGTCCTATCGTGAGCGGGTGGGCTGCTGCTGCTGCACTCTGGTCCTATCGTGAGCGGGTGGGCTGCTGCTGCTGCACTCTGGTCCTATCGTGAGCGGGTGGGCTGCTGCTGCTGCACTCTGGTCCTATCGTGAGCGGGTGGGCTGCTGCTGCTGCACTCTGGTCCTATCGTGAGCGGGTGGGCTGCTGCTGCTGCACTCTGGTCCTATCGTGAGCGGGTGGGCTGCTGCTGCTGCACTCTGGTCCTATCGTGAGCAGGGTGGGCCAATACACTGCTGCTGCCCTCTGGTCCTATCGTGAGCGGGTGGGCTGCTGCTGCTGCACTCTGGTCCTATCGTGAGCGGGTGGGCTGCTGCTGCTGCACTCTGGTCCTATCGTGAGCGGGGTGGGCCAATACACTGCTGCTGCCCTCTGATCCCATCGTGAGCGGGGTGGGCCAATACACTGTTGCTGCTGCCCTCTGGTCCTATCGTGAGCGGGTGGGCTGCTGCTGCTGCCCTCCGGTCCTATCGTGAGCGGGTGGGCTGCTGCTGCTGCACTCTGGTCCTATCGTGAGCGGGTGGGCTGCTGCTGCTGCCCTCCGGTCCTATCGTGAGCGGGTGGGCTGCTGCTGCTGCACTCTGGTCCTATCGTGAGCGGGTGGGCTGCTGCTGCTGCACTCTGGTCCTATCGTGAGCGGGTGGGCTGCTGCTGCTGCCCTCTGATCCCATCGTGAGCGGGATGGGCTGATGCTGATGCTGCTGCACTCTGGTTTGGTCATTATGGGCAGATTTGTGATGTATGTTGTGTAGTCGGCTTAGGCTTGATGGCTACTGGTCAACCGATGGCGGTTGACCAGTAGCCATCAAGTCAGTAGCCACTGGTCAACCGAGGGCTTCAGACGATGGCGTCAGAATAACTGGGTTCATAGAATTTGATTGAATCGTGGACTGTTTGTGGACACTTTGGACATTCAAGGGAGTATACTGAACCAGTCATTGTTCAGCATTTGTGATTTGGATGGGTACACCAAAAATCTGGTTAAGCTGAGGTTTTCATCATAACGTCAGGTCTGTGCAAGTGCTTAAAGCTTAATTCTATAGTGAACATTGTAGTCCAGGATTTTCGCCTTATTTGCTTTTGGTTTGTTTGATTTTGCTTTTTGGCTTTGCCGTTTGCTTTGGGGCGCACCATGAGTCGATGTGCCTGAAAAAAAAACAATCACCATAATCATGTTTGCTAAACTAAAGCGTTCTTGTTTGGTAAAGCGTTCTTGTTTGTTTGTTTTCTGAAGGAAAATGCCTTTATCTTAGCATCTATGTTGCCTTGATAATTGTTCGATGGGCCCTTCTTTGAAAGTTTTAGAGAGCCAGTGTCCCAAAATGTGTTCATTTGGGTGGGAAATGACGCCCAAATGTGAATAATTTTCCACTATCAACACTCTCCATTTTAGGAGTGAAATTTCCACTCCCAAATTATGAATTGTGATATTGCTTATGACAAATATTGACTAAAAATACATGATTCCAACGACAAATAATAGGTGCAAATTGACTTGAGGAATCGGCACACCTTAAACCCCAACAAGCAAACAACGAAAACTACTGTTTTTAATATTCAAAACAGAAATAAATATTGTACCATTTTCTACATAATTTTCACTCTCATTGTCTTTTTAGGCTGCAATTTTTCGCTCTGACACCAAGCAAAGGTGAAATTTGGGTATACTGTAGAGGGCTGCCCCGCGTCACTCCTCGGCGCGGTGACCGCGTGGCTGTTCACTCCCTCGGCGCGGTGACCGCGTGGCTGTTCACTCCCTCGGCGCGGTGACCGCGTGGCTGTTCTGCCGGTACATCTGCGGCGGTGCGCTGACTCCGTTCTCCTCGTCTGCAGGTCTGACGGGGCAAGCACGCCGGCTGGTACAAACCGTACTGCCCTGCTCTGTCCGGCTGACCCGACTCACCGCAGAACAGATCACGGAGGCTTGTCGACCGCGACCGCAGCCAGTCGCCGCCGAGCCCGCCTGGATAGCTCCCGCCTCCGTACAGGGTGTGCTGTGGCGGCCGTCACAGGCGCTCGGCCGGCCCGGGCCCTGGTGCACCTCCGACGGAATGGCGCGCGCGCCGCCGCCCCCGCCACCGCCCCCGCCACCGCCGTGCTCACCGCCGCCGCCGCCGCCGCAGCAGCAGCAGCAGGAGGCGCGTCGGGCGGCGCGCTTAGGGAGTTCCGGCCGGTCCGCTCCGGCTTCTCAGCTGTCGCGACCCGGGCTGGCATGGCACGGCAGCCAGCGCGGACCGCTTCGCTACCTCGCGGCCTCTCCGTCAGCCCGCGGTGGATAGCGCCGAGTGCGCGGGGCCGGGCAGCCGAGCCGGTGTGGCGGCCGGCGGCGGCGGGTAATGTGGCGGTCAGGGGAGCGTTATTCCGCGGCCGCGGTCGCGGCGTGAGGCTACCGCTGGCGAGAGGAGCCCCGCAGCGGGCACCGACGCCGAGCAGACCACCTATCGGTAAAGAGCTGCGGGATAATGACACCCTCGTGATCGACCTCTGCTCGAGCAGCGACGAGGAGGGCGACCCGCCGCCGGCCGCGCCGCCGCCCCCGCCCCCGCCCCCGCCGCCTCGGATCAAACTGGAGGCGAAGGCCGCCTCGCCAGCCGCCGCTTCCACCAACGGCGCCGGTATGCAGTCAAAAAACGCGCATAGCCATTGGTCGCGGAGCTGCGGGGGCTTGGCCAATGGTGTCAACAGGTTTGCCCCGCTCGACGCTGGACGTGACTGCGACAGTGGCGGCTCGTCAAGCCGACGGACGGCCGCAGTGATCGACAGCAGCGCTGTGGTTCCGCGAATAGGGGACTTCACTGTGACCAGGGTATGTGCAGACACTGACATTAGAACGATGGGTTCCGAACGCCATGTTATGGCCGTTCCCACTGCAGGCGGTGTCTCCTGTGATGTGTCAACGTGTGATCGGGCGATGGTCAGCTCCGCGACGCTCCAGCCGTGTTCATGGCAAGAGACCACCCTGTCATCGACAGACGATGGTCCCGCACTGGCCGGCGCGATCCTAGTGGTGCTAAAGACACCAGCGGTGCGGGCCAACATGGAGCAGCGTTGGAGCACGGCGGTGCAGGAGGCGTCCGCGGCATGGGGTCGACACCGCACTGGGTCTGGACCGTAGCATGCCGCGCCGCCTAGCGGTGTCGCCGAATGAACACGACCGCGTCGACGTCGCCAGGTCAGAGAAGATTTCACATCAGTGTCGAGGGCTGGTGATGGCGGAGAGCGTCAAGTCGGTACAAGGCTCCCTGTGGGTGTACGACAGTGCGTACTCGCCGGGATCGCTAGAACACAGTGGAGGATTCCTGAGGAAGCATTGTGAGCAACACTGGCAGTGCTCTCGCGAGTATGGCGTCCGTTGAAGGAAGAGTCGAACAATGTCGTGCAGGGTTGGTATACGCCTCGGGAGGTTTGAGCACACCTAGACCTGAGGTTGAGCATATGTCCTTGGTGGTCGTCAGGTTAGGACAGAGTGTGAAGCAAGACACCTCTCCTGGCCACCTGGGGAGGGATGATTGCAAGTACAGATGTCTCGTCTGTCGAGAAGTAGGAAGGGGTAAATGAGACGCCCCTGGACCGGCCTGGGTTCTGAGTGGTGAGGGAGGAGTGGTTTGGTAGTGGTTCATCATCCATCGTGTATGGTGTTTGGAAGTCAAGTGTCAGCCCAGCTCGCGTGCAAGACTGCTCGACATGTCTCGCGGCAGACCGCTGCTAATCCAGAATGAATGGCTCCGGCAGACATAAGTTTAGATAAAAAGACTTATTGATGGCATCTTCTATGGCCTGATCCTGATGCCGAATGGTTTGGAGCATTGGGAGGGTCGTGATCGTGAGTTTTCTATGCTTCGTGATGAGAGGCGGTGACATGCCTGCACTGGATTGCACGTCTAGGTGTATAGATTTTTAGGCACTAGTTGGTCAACAGTCCTGCATCGGACGACCTGCTAACTTGGAAGACAGCGCGGATCAGTAGTGGTTCCCTTGCAAGTGTCTGTACATGTTTCCCGGGAAGCAGTTCACTTCCTGCCTGTGGAGAAGGCAGGTACAGGATAGTTCAGCTGCCTGTTGTCAGTGGCAGCAGCGTTGTGTGTAGGCCACCTTTTCAGTTGACAAAGAGGACGATCGCTGTGTTGATTGGCTTGGTTGCCGTCCGTGCGAAAGCTGTGTCACACATTTTGCCTCATAGTTCGCTATTTATTTTAGTTAGTCTGCTCCTGGAAACGCTGTCTTCTCTTCTGAATGATCTGTAGCCTGTTTTCGAGCGTCATTTT